>RJVU01071502.1:9098418-9130339 GCA_003731715.1 Anabarilius grahami
ATAATTTCAGATTAACTTCATCCTCTTAACAATCACTAAAATGAGTTTTGTCAGAAGTCATCCTTACCATGTAATCCTCCTTACAGTAAACAGAGCCATTGACATTGTAAAAGTCCTTGTTTCGGAGAGTTCGACCTACAAGTAAAAACAAGATAAGAGATGTTCAGACCATCATGAGAGATACTGACCCAAATGAAGAGGTACTGAAACACTGGCCTTGGTTACATTACTGATTCCTGGCGACTGATAACTCACCACAGGAAACGCATGTGAAGCAGCGGGTGTGATACAGGCTGTCCAGAGCCTGGCAAGCATTATCTGCACCATATACGCCTTTACCACATTTCACACATGTACCTGAAAGCAAGAATACAACCACAAATACAGTTTGAGTACACTATAAACAGATGCATCAGAGGCATCACAACAATCTCTAACTCTATATAGGACAACAAGGTCATCATCCAATCATACCAATTACATAAACGGTGGCAGAGCTGTCTGGACTCAAAAATACATGTCTGTGCCGCATGATTCGTGCATTCTTGTCCCATAATACCAGCCAGTGGGTTTGTTTCTTGTAGTAACAGTACACACACACACACACACACCGATAAATCTGACCCGAGCTCCACAACCCCTTCATTACTTGAAAAAAGGCTAATAGGCTGTTGGATACAAGAGTTAGATATTGCAATGTGTCGGAATGAGGTAATGTCTTAAACTTTACACAGGTGCTTTTCAGACAACAGGGAGGTTTCCTAGTCGCAACAAAGCACTACACACACACAGAAGGCACAAACACACACCCTACCCTCACAATTAAATGTGTGAGAGAGCCTTCCCTCAGGACTCAAATACCTGAGCTAAACAAGCACACGCCAGCACACGCTAATGCACGCTAACACACATGAACACACCCTCGCTCAAACTGTGGCTGGCCAAAAGCCGAGAGCGCTTACACACACACAGCCTCTGTCCTACTGTATTACTCACAGCTCTTTTGGTATGACCAGCGTATCACAGAGCCTGTAATTTGGGGTCATGCATAATCACTATGCTCGCTCTAGGAAGATATTTTTGACTTTGGAGTCTGTTCAGAATTCTATGTAGCGTTGGGTGGAGGGGTTATATAGTCGCTCGGTGACTTGCGAGGTAGCTATTATGGTTAGTTAGAGAAACGGGCTGAAAAAGGAGGGCTACTATGTATTTTTGAAGTCTGACTGGATGTGTTTTATGTCTTGCTTTTGCTTCGGAGAATGTTTGCATGTTTTAGCAGGTCTGAAGCAGTTTTCATCTCACCACATCACACGCATACTGCCAGAGAGACACATCATTAGTCATAAACTAGCCAAATTGGATGAGTTAGTGATCTCACCAAAGTACTCCTGTCTGTCCGCAGATATCGACGACTCCCTTCCAGCTGACTGTTCTTCCAGGGATTTCCCTGGAACTCCAGCTGTGGCTGGAGTAGATGCAGAGCCGGCTAGAATGGTGGTAGACACAGGTTGTTCTTTTAACGTCAAACCCCCAAGTAACGCTTCTCCTTCCAGGGCAGCATCTCTCAATAGCAGGCGGGTGATCTCCTGATGGTAGCGGGTTCCTGGCAAGTCGGAGTGTCGTGCCCTCTCACCCACGTCATCACCTCTTGATCCCCGCTGGTCAATGGGACCCCATTCTGGTTCTGCTCGGTGGAAGGTTGCAGTGTGCATGCTCAGCGCAGGCGGATACGAGTGGCGGCTGTCGTGCACGCTTCCTCCCGAAACCGCTTCGAGACAGTCCCTCCAAACCTCCACAGGGGGCACTCCTGTTTTCCCTGAAACCAGTACAGAGTACGCCTGACCCGAGGTGGCGCCACCGAGTTGGGTCAAGGAGAGCTGCAGCTGCTGGGGGGGTCCAGGTGTGTGGCGGGTGTCGTAGCCCAAACTGATGCCGCTCGTCCGGTTACTACTGCACCGACTTCCCATGGGACTCCCGCCGCCACCGCCTCCTCCACTTGCGGTACTGCTCGCAAAACTGGAGCGAGGGCTTGCGAGCACGGACTCCTGTAAGCTGAAAGAAGAGCAGGGGCTCAACGCTGGTGCAGGGGGGAAGAAGAATCCCCCTACACCGCTGTCATGGGTCCTCTGCGGTGGATGAGAAAGGGAAGCAGGGCGTCCACTGTCCCAGGGTTCGCCACCTGAACTCAAACGCTTGTAGAACAGAGCTTCCTGCAGGGACAAGCGCTTATGGCGCTCCGAGTCGTGGAGGAAGCTGGGCTCCACGGCGGACGAACGGGGAGCCGAGCTGTGCGTCGGGTACGGTGGTGGTACAGACGACAATGGAGGAGGCTGGGAGAGAAGCTGTTGGCGGCGAACGAGCTGCTGGAGCTCCAGGGAATAACGGCGCTGCTTCAAGGCCACACGAGAATTCGGGCTGTACGCCCCCAGCGGGTCACCTTCGCATCTGGCCGAGTCGCCTCGTCTCAACTGGTCACACATACTGCGGCCTTCCACCGTTTCAGGCAAGTAGCACGATGCTCGTTGTTGGGGCGACCGGCGCCGAAGAGGGGCAAGAGTAGACGGGTGATGTTCGATCCCAGGCCCGCAATCCTCAGGTACCGCAGCCGAGGTGGTATTTGAAGATGCGATTCTCTGAGAAGTGGCCACTTTGCCAGGTCTTCCGGCCGACTGTCCACACACCTCTACGGAGGCGGAGCAGGAGAGAGGGAACTGAGACGTGCTCACGGGTGCGTTGATCTGTGTCCCGGTTCCAATGTTGGCATTGTTGCTGTTACTGTTGTTATTTGCGTTGGCCAAGTCATTTTTCTTTTTGCTGAATTTGACACTTCCAGATTCACTCAGTTTGAGCTTTTGCTTCAGTTTGCTGCTAAGTCGATCCATTGTGTTTTAATACAAGCTCAACTACAATATAAAATATAAAGTACAAATTGAATTTCTCTTAGATGCCACCTGAAAACGACTACAGTTTAAATAGGGCACTACATAAATACAGTGAAATACAGTGTGGACACAAACATCATTCAAGTGTTTCAACAGCAGATGAGATAACAGACCAAAAGATATGTGACAAAAATACAAAAACAACAATACAGAAATGTTAAAAACTAATACTTTCTGATGAGCTACAAAAATAAATATTTAACTTTGAAGATAAATAAAAACACTATGACATTTTCTGCAGGCTACATGTCGTACTAGTTAGACTTGAAAACAAGCAGTTTGTTTCCAAACTGTTTGCTTGTGATGAATTTGCTGGACATGCGTGTGAACAGGAGCATGTTGATCCATTTGTTTGCGATCCTTTTTTGCAGCTACTTGTGGCCTTGTCTTCGGCGGTGAGCAAATGAACGTGTGGGAACTACCGTCAGGCTTCAAAGAGTCTTTAATTCTCGTCCCAGACTCGCGCAGAACTGATCCATTCAAACGACGAGTCTCGCAGTCACATCCGCAACACTGTTGCAAGTCTTGCAATTACCACTTGGTTTTTGTCTCTGTGGATTTATCTAAACGGCACTGCTGGTTGTTTAAAAAATGAGTTTAAATAAAATTCCAGCGCGGTTTCCTTTGATTGTATTGGAGTTAAACACACTGGTTATGGATACACCGCGGCCCCTTCCTGCCTCAACTAGCGGCTTTCAAAAATACAAGTTGAAAACGTGCGGATAAGTGAGTCGTCCGTATCCGCCAACTCAATAGCGTTTATTCCTCAGCCCAAAAAAGTACAAGGCATATCAAAGCCTCTCGTTGTCCCGTAGAATTTCCGCTTTGTCCAATCCAGTTTGAAAGAAAATGACCATTATTCCCCAAAAGTGGAAGTCTTCAAAAGCGCGTAACAATAAAAAGATCCCACTGCAGCGAGTCGAAGAGAGGAAGTTCGCGTATCGCTCACCCAAACATATTCGCATAGATAAACACGCACTGCGCACCCTACGCCGGGAAACTGTGCTAAAATGTTCAACGTAGAGTTTCTTTCTTTCCAAATTTTTTCCTTCCTCCCCCTTTCTTCTTCCTCTGTGGCTTTTTTCCCCGACCGGAACACCTTTCCCCCGGGCAGCGCGCATGAATAGCATCCCACTATTTCGTCACACAGCCTAACTTCTTTAAACAGACTGTGCCCATTGGTTCAGCCTACTGTTTGGATTTACACAAACAACCTTGACATAATCCCACACTTTTTTGAAATCTCTCAAATGAAACAGACGCGTATATTAAGTTAGTCAAAGGACGCGTGGTTTAATTAATTATCAAGGGAATTATTTGTAAATTAGACAAAGTCAAACGCAGTCATGAATCAAATTGTTCTATTTAGAACTGTTTAGAACGTTGTGTGGCTACACAATCGAACGCGTCGTTTTTTCGACTTAAAACAGCGTTTAAATAAACGGAAACCTAAAAACATGTAAATGGCTCGAAGACCTTACATATTTTCTGTGCCATTTTTCCAACCCTAAGGCCTAATTTGTCGTGCCGTGCCTTTCGTCTGTGGAATGTGCGGAGGGATATCGCGAAGCTCCCTGGGACAGCGTGAGTTGGCTGCGTGTGTGCTTTTCGCGAGCGCAACAATGTAACTGTTTTTCTTTTCTTCCCTCGCGGAAAATGCCTCTCACTGCTCCATAGTTACCAAGTGGCATAAATTCCGGTGACAACTGACCTGCTGTCGTATGGTTACTGTATTCAACCCCACAGAGACCCTAAAAAGACCCAGTGCTGATCTTTTGTTTAAAACCTCGTTTTTTTTTTCCTACCCCGGAGCTCCCTCCTCCCATTCTGGTCTTGTCTGTAACTTCTCCTGCGGTTTTGTGGGAGCGCGCACAAGCTCGTGCACCGTGGCGAGTGTGGACTTGTCTGAGAGCGCACGCGGGAATGTTTCAGCGCTTACTCAGCACTGCTGGAGCCTAAACGCAGGAGGAATGAAGGGGATCGGCGGTGTTGAAAGACAATTTAATATTTAAGCGGAAGGTGTAAAGGCCATTCTTCAGAGGCGCCTCTGTGTCGTGTTTTTACAAGATGTTTTGTCAACTTAAAGGGATAGTTCACCCAAAAATGTCTAATTTGGGGCACCATTGACTTCCGTAGTAGAAAAAAATACTATGGAAGTCAATGGTGCCCCAGAACTGTTCAGTTTGACACATTCTTCAAAATATCTTCCTTTGTGTTCAACAGAACAAAGACATTTATACAGGTTTGGAACAACCTGAGGGTGAATAAATGATGACAGAAATTTCATTTTTTGGGGGGTGAACTGTCCCTTTAAGACTGTAAAATGAATGAAAACAATTTAAACTAGATTTTAAAAGTTCGTCAAGACAAACTTTAAGTTGGCTTGAAAAAGCCGGTCCAGAAAGTTTGAAGCAGTTTTTAAAGTTTTCAGTTTGAAAGTTTTCAGTTTTAGTTTAGTAGTTTTGATAGATAGATAGATAGATAGATAGATAGATAGATAGATAGATAGATGAGTTTAGATAGACAGATAGATAGATAGAAGGACAGATAGATAGATAGATAGATAGATAGATAGATAGATAGATAGATAGATAGATAGATAGATAGATAGAAGGACAGATAGATAGATAGATGAGTTTAGATAGATAGATGAGTTTAGATAGATAGATGAGTTTAGATAGATAGACAGATAGATAGATGAGTTTAGATAGATAGATAGATAGAAAGAAAGAAAAAGAAAGAAAGATGAGTTTAGATAGATAGATAGATGAGTTTAGATAGATGATAGACAGATAGATTTAGTTGGATAGATAGATAGATAGATAGATAGATAGACAGAAAGATAGATAGATAGACAGAAAGATAGATAGATAGATAGATAGATAGATAGATAGATAGATAGATAGATAGATAGATAGATAGATAGATAGATAGATAGATGAGTTTATGAGTTTCAATGGATTAGAAATAGTACACAGAATGTCAGCTTCATTGAGTCTAATGGGCTTCCGTAGTTTGAATTTGAATTTTGTCAGTTGTAGTTTTAACAGTCTTGGCTCATCTGAACATTCCGTCAATGAAAGTCAATGGGATTTTTCAGAGTTTTAATAGTCATTTTTAGGAAAACCGT
Organism: Anabarilius grahami; assembly: GCA_003731715.1. Lineage (NCBI taxonomy): Eukaryota > Metazoa > Chordata > Actinopteri > Cypriniformes > Xenocyprididae > Anabarilius > Anabarilius grahami. The sequence continues at coordinate 9,104,491 of RJVU01071502.1, forward strand.
AAGTCGGATCAGTTAGAAAAGATATAGCACACCAAGTCAGAACAGTCTGAAGGTCTGACTCGAGTTTGGAGTTTGTAGAGTTAAAGCTCTTTTTCAAGCCAACTTAATTAATTTGTGAATAAATCGATTCGAAAGACCATTAAAAATCTATTCTGAACGCCACAAGGAAAGCATTTGAATACATAAAACGACGTTGTATACATAAACAAGAAGCCCCAGATTGCACGTTGTAACACGCTTGTTTTATTTTAGCTTATCTTTTCTTTTCTGAGATCAAGTTTTGATTAGAAAGGCTGAAAATAAACTGCCGTTTATTCAACAGGTGAATCAGGAAAGTCTGTTGTATTTAATGTGATCACAGCATCCTCTACTGGTAGAAATAATTCACGTCGCCTTACACCAATGCGGAGTCTTTGTTTTGTCCCTTTTGCTTGCCATAGTTGTTTTAATCCAAAATGGCGGCATCCTTGAGGACGTTTTGTACCGCAGGTGAGACAGTCTGTTAGTCAAGATATAGCAGAATATTGTTTATTTTATTGAATATGTCATGCTTTTTGCATTTTTTTTGCATTGTGTGATTGGGCTCAGGAATGAAATCTAAACGCTATTCTTTTAAAACCTCGCTGTCAGGCAGCGTGTTAATAAATCGTCCACCTTGGAATTATAAAGGATCTATCTGCGTTCTGAGCAGTTTGATATTGAGCTTTAAAGTTTATGCATTCCATATAGCAAAAACTATATGGGGAACAAGTTTCTTTCAAACATGATAATGACAGGGACCCTACATCAAAATCCTCTCAGATTCGTAAATGGGGATTTTGGAACGGGTCAAACGCAGATAGAACCTTCTAATTCTAAAAAATAGACACTTTTCGCTTGGAAATATAAGGTTCTATCTGCCAAAACATTAATTGAAGCAATAATTTTCACGAAACACAAACCGTTTGCTTATAATTTGTTTTAAAACACAAAGTTAGTGTTGTAACAATGTGTTGACATGCATGAGAAAGTTCAATTTAATGGTTTTTATGACATTTATTTCATATTTTAAATGAATTTTTTTTTCTTGTTCAAGTTAAGCATAAAAGGCAGTGGTAAATCTTTTGCCCAGTGCAGATGTTAAATTTAGGTAGGACTATAATGGGTAATTAAACACATTATTGCAGGAACCATTTAAGTTTCCTTTTGTTTATACAGAAAGCAGCTTCTGTAATATATCTGAGCAGGACTTTATTCCACAGAAAGTGAGACAGGTGAAATGGCTTTCTCTCTAGACATCAGTATTTCTGAAATAACATGCTAACGTTTATTGTTGTAATTAAGACCCAATCAGTTAAATTGACTATTTGACCTTTAAGGCTTAATATTGTAAAAACAGACTAAAAAAATACATTTTAAGACTAAAAAACTGCAAGAAAACAGACAATGCTTCTGCAAAGATGTTTAACAAAGTTTAATAAACATTGAAAAATGTTTCACTGGTTATATATAATTAAAAATATTTCACATTTAAAATATTTAAATTACTTAAACTATGCGACAATGTAAAATGTAACATTTCATCTCACTTAATGTAGTTTATACACTTTAATCCAGTGTGCCATAGTGTAGAGCTGTATAGCTATACAGCTCAATTCAAGTACGCAGGATGGATCAAGGTTAAAACATAACCTAATATATACATAACTTTCCCTCGTATGACAATGACGTGACTGGAAATAAGCAAATAGACTACGAAACCCGGACCTATCCTCTTAATAGCGCTGCTGGCTAGTGTGGTGTCTAACTGAAAATAACTCCTCGGCCATCAGATACAACAAAAGAGTAGGGGTGTAACCCCGACATCCTGGCCAGATTTGCCCATTGGCCTCTGTCCATTATGGCCTCCTAATCATCTACATACACTGATTGGTTCATCACTCTGTCTCCTCTCCACCAATAAGCTGGTGTGTGGTGGGCGTTCTGGCGCAATATGGCTGCCGTCGCATCATCATCCAGGTGGATGCTGCACATTGGTGGTGGTTGAGGAGATTCCCCCTTCAATATGTAAAGTGCTTTGAGTGCCCAGAAAAGCGCTATATAAATGTAAGGAATTATTATTATTATTATTAACAAAACACACAAAAAGACTGTAATTCCCTGGAATTTGGGCTGCTGTCATTGACAAGATCATAAATAAAATAGTCGATCATGAGGTTTCTAATAAACATTGCGTTGTGTGAAATTATTTGGCCAAGTTAGAGTGCGACTTTGTAGATAAAACCTTTGTTTTCTAAAAAAAAAAGTACCAAAATGTACACAACTTGAAAAAAGAAACATTGCATAATGTAAATAAGTTACCACAGAATATAAATATGTGAATAACTCAATTTTGTCAAAAATGTCAGATAGAACCTTATAATTCCAAGGGGACGAAATGCCTATGGTGTTGGTACTGTGTCTAGGGTTGCAAAATTCCGGAAATTTTCAAAGCTGGAAACTTTCCATGGGAATTAATGGGAATTTGCATAATTGCAGGTTAGTCTATAACAGGGTACTTAAATGTAGTTGAAAAACATCTTGCAGCATAATTTTGGTTAAAACAAACAGATTTAATGCAATTTTAGTTTAATTTTTACCCTGCACATTCCTCACACAGCACACTACTTACTGCAGGGCTATTGAGGCCACACCCCCCGCACGCACTGTGCATTCCCCCAGTCCATAACATGCACATTTGATCAAAAATACAGAAAAAAACGTAATATTGTGAAACATAACTACAATTTAAAATAATGGTTTTCTATTTTGATATACATAAAAATATAATTTATTTCTGTGATCAAAGCTGAATTTTCAGCAGCATTTCTCCAGTCTTCAGTGTCACATGATCCTTCAGAAATCATTCTAACATGCTAATTTGATACTCAATTATCAATGTTGGAAACAGTTGTGCTGCTATATAATGGCTAGAATGAGATCCAGATGTTTTAAAAATAAAAATTTAAAGAACAGTATTTATTTAAAAATAGTAACAATATACACTACCTTTCAAAATTTTGGGGTCAGTAATTTTTTTTCTTTCTTTTTTGAAAGAAATGAATACTTTTATTCAGCAAGGATGTGTGAAATTGATAAAAAAAAAAAGTGATATTAAAGGATTAGTTCACTTTTAAATAAACTTTTCCTGATAATTTACTCACCCCCATGTCATCCAAGATGTCCATGTCTTTCTTTCTTCAGTCGAAAAGAAATTAAAGTTTTTGATGAAAACATTCCAGGATTTTTTTCCATATAGTAGACTTGAATGGGCACCAAACAGTTGAAGGTCAAAGTTTGAACTAATTGTTATATACTAGCATATTGCATATAAAAATAAGTTCAAAACTTTGACCTGTGGAGGGCAGTAATACACTTAGCAGTGTCTACACTGCCGGAATTCAAATAAAGAAGAAGAGAGCTAGTTCAAGATGAGCATTTCTGGTTAAAACTTATATAATTTTCAATTGTTTTCAGAAAATGAGCGATGGTTTCTCTAGATAAGACCCTTATTTCTCATCTTGAACAATTTGAAGCTGCAGTGAAACTAATTTTGACCTTCAACTGTTTGGTGCCCATTCAAGTCTACTATATGGAAAAAAATCCTGGAATGTTTTCATCAAAAACTTTAATTTCTTTTTGACTGAAGAAAGAAAGACATGTATTCAGCAGCACAACTGTTTCCAACAATGATAATAATTGAGTATCAAATCAGCATATTAGAATGATATCTGAAGGATCATGTGACACTGAAATAAATAACACATAACAATTGCTGCAATAAAAATATTTTTATTTACATATTTAATAAATTGAATGCGAAAAATAAATAACTATTATTTCATAACAACAAAATGTTTATATTTGTTTTTATATGATACATTTTATATAAATATTATACATTTATATAAATTCCCATAAATTCCTGTTAAGTTTCCAAATTGGAATATTTCCAAAATTCCCCAGGTTAAGTTCACGTGGAAAGTTTCCTGAAATTTACCGGAAACTTTCCGCCCCTTTGCAACTCTAACTGTGTCACAAAGTAACTAATGAGTGAACAGTAATATTTTTTTAAACCGTGAATTTTTCTTAACGGCTAACATTACTTTTTATTTTCACATCATTTACAGTGTCTAGGAAGTCTATACGCCCGTTTTCATCGACGTGTGTGACCCATGCAGGAAAGAAGTGGAGACTGGAGTGAGTTTCCTCTGCAGTTTGACATTAACGAATTGTATTTAAAAATCCAATTAGTTTGATGACAAATAAGGATATTACATGAAGGAGAAATGCTTTAAAATCCACAAACAATACATTCTGGGGGGGGGGGGAACAGATTAAATCACATTGTTTGCATTAATCTTGATACCAGTGTTTTGGTTTGTTCAAAATACATACTCCATTGCCCTGCTCCCTTTTTGTCTTCAGAAATGGTTTAGCACATAGTGGATCAGAGTATGGACCATTAACAGATCTACCTGACTGGTCATTTGCAGGTGAAATTTGTTTGACTTTTTCTTGATAGCCAAAAGCAACAACGTGGTGTTAAGCACAGACATATTGTGTGCATCAGTTGTAAGGTGTTTGACTAATAGTGAATCTAGGAATGTAAATATGAGATCTGACAAGGATGTGTATCCTTTATTATGTGATTTTCAGATGGAAGGCCTGCACCTCCACTAAAAGGACAGATCCGCAGACAAAAGCAAAGAGAGGAGTTTGCTGTAAGACTCTTATGGGTTTTTTTATTTTCTGTTTATATTTAACTTCAGAAACAAAATTTGGTGATTACATTTGTCTCCATTCAGAGAAGAGCAGTGTATCTCAATGCAGAGGTGGATGAAGGGATGAAGCAATGGCATGAAAGGAAGGAAGTGGAGAAACAGAAAGAAGAGCATGTGAAATCATTATTGTTGAAACCTAAAGGAAATGTATTATTAAAGGACAAAAAATAAAGATACTTGGGGACAAAAAAAATCTTGTGCATGATTTCTATTTCTAATGCTAAACACACTGTTTTGTATTATAAAGGTGTTCATGCATTATTTTGTTGGAGGTTCTGTAGGCAAAGGTATTTCCAGGACGCTTATTTCAGGGATAATTGTTGTGGATTTTTTTTTTTTTTTACAATTATGATAGCTTACAGGTCATAAACCTACAAACATTTGCACTGGATTGGATAAACCCTACTTGAATTCATGTTTTGCATAATTGTTGACCTGTAGTTTTGTAGATGAATATTCATTGTGCCTATTTGATTTTGAGTTTTATTTTGGATAATTTGAATTTGAGTTTTTTAGAATTTTTTTGACTTCATTGGAATGGTATGAAACTTGTTGTGTGAACACACACACAAAAAAAAACATGGACATGATCCGAAAAGGTTAAATGGTCCTGAAAAAAAAAAAAAGAAGTCACATCTGTGCACTTTGCTATCAAAAATGACTGCATTGGAGACGTTTGTTTCTGCGGGCAAAAAAATTCTTACTGAAAGCGAATTTTTTTAGATAACCTCAAATTTGGAACACAACTTGTTTAGGTTTATGGCTTTGATTTTCTCAGTTTTAGAGTAAAATGTGGTTTGGAAAATATATATTTCATAAAAGAAATTTAAAATTATATTTTTGTGCATTTTCTATAACAACAAACGTAAAATTTTATAACTTTTTTCAAGTTCAAAATTTTTTCACTTCAGCAATAATTCGCCAATTGTCATCTTTGTGAAAGTCTGTTCCCACTGATCTTTATTAAGTAAAGCACAAAACTGGAAAAACACTACTACAGTAAAACAATACTTACAGTCAGGGGTTAAATTGGGCCGGGGCCGTCCGGGGCTGAGCTCCGGCACATAGGCTTGCAGGGCTCGACATACGCTTGTCCAGGACTGCGGGACAAGTGGATTTTTTTATGTGAAAGAGAATTTTACTTGCCTGACCAGATAAGTAGCTTGATTAAAATGTCAATAACAACCAAAACGCGAGAATGATTCATTCAGCTTAAGTGGCGATTGATAGTGGATAGTAATGTAATGTATATTGGCGGTGATATTGCGCTGTTGAGGCGCACGTAACCTCTTGAGGAGAATTCAAAACAAATGAGCTCTGCTCACACAAAGAAACTCAGTTATCATGTTGCAATAAAAAATTCAATATGTGGGTTTTTATAGCTTGCTATTTACGACATCTGATAAAGTTAAGCATCACACGACCGAAAGTGCTGAATTCCTGAATATCACCTCGATTGAAATTGACACTAATTTCATACAACAGTTCAATAAACAAGTTGTTAATATTAATTACTTACGTTTTAGGTGCAATATTGCCTGTTTTTTGTTCTATTGTAGCAGCGAAAATAGTTCCAAACAAAGCAGAAACAGCGCGTCTCGCAGCTACGCTCAGCCGTTTCAAATGATTCAGCGTTTTGAACGAATCGGTTGAGTGAAGATTCAATGGCCCACTCATAAACAACTGCTTCATTCTTGATTCAACCTTTTGAATGAATCGTTTGAATAAATGAATCAGTGGTTGACTCATTAAGACGGCCACTTGCCGCCATCTACTGGCGGTTTAATTTCATGTTTAAAAGTATACATTTCCCACCAACATTTATTTGTATATTCAAAAATATTTAAAGAATCTCATAACATTATTGAAAGCAGTTGTACTTTTTCAGTGTAAATTATTTAATTTGGTAACAGTCCTATAGTGTCTTACTATTTTAATTTATCAAATGTAAGAATTTGAAATAAAAGATTAAACAAATTTTATTAGATTGTCGGGGGAATGCCCTTTATAGAGGTTAATAAAATTCCCCCAGGGTAAATAACATAAATACGCAGATTTAAATATATCACTGCTGATAAAACACTGATGAGAATGCTGCTTATTTCAGAAATTATATTTACAACACANNNNAAAAAAAAAAAAAAAGATTTTATTGTCATCAGATGTAGCTTTGGACACTACCAGCATCTATAGAATGATTTCGATCTGCATTTTAGTATTCACAGTAACTTGTTATATTTTAGTTTGTCAATTGATACAATTTTGTAGTCTTTGCATACACATGCACCCCTGAAACCACAGAGCCCCCCCCACATAACAAATCCCAATTTAACCCCTGCTTACAGTACACACTGCATTGCTTATAATACATTGATGCTTTTATGTCCGCTACCATTAAAAAGTTTAGGGTTGTTTCGATTTTTTTTTATTATTATAGAAGCCACTTGTGCTCACCTCAATATTTTTACAATTTAAAATAAGTGTTTAAAATGCAATTTCTTCTGTGATGGCAAACATGATCCTTCAGAAATCATTCAAAAACATTGCTTATTAATCAGTTTGATCAGCTTTATATTTTTGTGGAAACATGCGTTTTTGGATTATTTGATCAATATAAAGTTCAAAAGAACAGGATTTATATGAAATAGAAAACTTTTGTAACATTATAAATGTCTTTACTGTGCACTTTTAATCATCCTTGCTGAATAAAAGCATTATTTTAAAAAAAATCTTACTGACCCCAAACCTTTGAATGGTAATTTAGTGTATTTTCTTTTGAGAAAAAACTAAATCTGCGTTTATTACATTTGATCAATACATCTTATAGTTAAAAACAGACTTGGACAATATGATATAAAATTGACGTATTCTCTCGCTCCACTAGGCGGCAGTGTTTCTCCATCCCTTTCTGATGATCTTCTGGCAGCCATTTGGCTCTGACCTTGTCTCTCACATGGTTGGATAAAATGTTTCTGCACATAATGCAGGCTGAAATACTCTCTTTTTCTGCTTTCTGCTTTTTAGTTTATATTTTTATTTAATTATTTTTGCTAATCTTTTGCAGACATCTGTTGTTGTTTTCTGTAACAAAGATAGATTCCAAGGTACAGACTAACATTGAGATGAGACTGTTGCCATACCATCTCCTGCCTGAGAAAGTAATTAAGGGTGTTGCTATAGTGACTCTATTTTATATTAGCCGCAAAATGCCTTTTCACTTTTCAGAGAACCTACGAATCTTGAAAATCAATCAGTACGGCGGTGAAATATAGGGACATTTTATGTTAATCATTCTCTGTACAGTAGTCTTTATCATAAACATAAATATATGAACGTTTAACACTTGGGTCTTCAGAATGAATCTAAATGGAACTCACACATGACTGTCACTGTCTGTAACTCTCTCTCTCTCTCTCTTCCAGAGACATATACACACACAGGTCTTCCTGCTGATTTCAGCAGCCTCTCTCTATAATTATGGCTCCAGTTGCTGAACTGCAAATTTTTTCCTCTGGTGTTTTACTGGACCCTGGATCAGATTCAACCATTTTTGTCAGCACTATGAAACCATTTTGTTTAAGATGTAAGCTGATAAAAACAACAGAAACCCAAGGTTTCTCTCACACAGCAGAATCCTTCTAAACCACAGTTATGATTACATATATTTTATGTACATAGATTTAAGTTTTATTGAAGCAATATCCTCCTCTGTCTCCTGGTCTGTGTAATTCAGAAAATATTACTGTTCAAGGCATTCAGACACAAATCAAGAAAAGTTTTTATGTACTCATCTTTCACATATTGTTCGATTTTCACCAACAGATTTTTTCCTTTGTTCATTTCCCTGCCTTTCTCAATCTCTCTCACTCTGTTGCTTTCTCATGTTGTTTTGGTTTTCCACAGAATGAGATCCAGATGTTTTATGAAGTGCAGGAGGAGGGAGAGCAGAGGACAGGAAGGGTAGGGAAGGGACGAAAGATGAGGTGAATGTGCAGTCCTTTAACATACATACAGGAAAAGACAAAAAATAGGGAAAATAGATGGTGTAGAGTTGAAAGCAGACGAGAAACATTAGAGTATGGAGCAAAAGTGTGTGAGGATGGCAGATTGGTTGGCTAGAGGTTCCTGACAGGATATGACACAGCTAAGGTTACAGTGTTTGGCCTGAGGTTTTGGATATAGCAATACACTTCCTTCTTAAAGGATTAGTCCACTTTTAAGTAAAATTTTCCTGATAATTTACTCACCCCCATGTCATCCAAGATGTTCATGTCTTTCTTTCGTCAGTCGAAAAGAAATTGTATGTCCTACCGCGCCGCGCCGCGTTCGTTCCGTAAGTAGAATAGGGAAGGCGTAGGACATACACCGTAAGCTCTTTAAAGAATGCGGAAAGCGGAAGCACGTGCAAGACGATAATTTGTGTTTATAAAGCATATACAGTTGTATTTTTGTCGAAAATGACAGATCGTTTGGCTAGATAAGACCCTTATTCCTCGTCTGGTATTGTTTAAAGCCCTTTGAAGCTGCACTGAAACTGTCATTTTGACTTTCAACCGTCTGGAGTCCACTGAAGTCCACTATAAGGAGAAAAATCCTGGAATGTTTTCATCAAAAACCTTAATTTCTTTTCGACTGAAGAAAGAAAGACATGAACATCTTGGATGACATGGAGGCGAGTAAATTATCAGGAAAATTTTATTTAAAAGTGGACTAATCCTTTAACATGTATAAGGAAGTGCTTTTGACATTGATATCGCTTTATTTTCTTCACACATCTCATCTCAGTATGACCCAACTAATTTCTTCTTGGTAAATATGTTACCAGCTTTTGGAAAAAATTCACTCTTTGTTTACATCTTATTTTTAAACATCATGTAATTCATAATATTGTAATGAATTTTTTTAATTAAATGTTTGGCGATGGGACAAGAGTAAAACAATCAAATATATAGGCCTGGTAAAGTACCAGAAAGAATTTGAAAAGTAGCACAAATACAGTGGGCTCCAGAAATATTGGCAACCTTGGTCAAAAAAATTCTGCATGGCGGATTTTAATACGCAGAGAAGTACATGTAAGTACAGAGCTGAGAGTACAACTCTCTTATTAGTAGAATCATTTTGAAATTACCCAAAATATTTTCTAAACAAACATGCCAGGGGTAGGGGGTTGTGCAACCGAGCTGTCTGCGAAAATCTTTTTTTTTCCCTGTGGCTGCTGATTCAGGGCTATTTATGACTAATATAGTGTTATGGTTTGTTGCTTTTCCATTATACGCAACTTTGAACTATAGCATTGGGCTTCTCTAAGCCACCTGCTTTCCTTCTCCTCTCCTGCAGGAACACATTTACACAGACTAAATTGCAAGCAACTGTCCAGGCCACGTCCTGTTCGCCAGCTCAGCGTGTATGTGGGCGTTTGTGTACTTTTTCCCTGGCCACCCCATATGACGAGAACTAACCTTACCAAACATGACTGCCTGAGCTCTTCCACACCACCATAACGAGAGCCAGACTTCCTGTCCTGTCCTTAGCTCATCTATCCATCCAGTAAACAGATTCAATTCTATGACAGTTTCAATAAAAAAATTACATATGTAATATGAGAAAAAAATTACAGGCTATGTATGTTTCACAAATCTACTTGTGGAACATATTAATAATTAATAATGGCGGCCACAGTTTTGTTTGTTTTTTTGCAGGCAAAGAAATTGTCAGACATTTTGTCAGTAGAGGATTGTGTGCCAGAGAGAGAAGAAATAGAAAAGTAATTTCACAAGTCAGTTCATGTCATCTCTATCATTCTGAACTGGCATTTTTTTCATCTGACTAATACACTCACTGCTGTACCTATTCAAAAATAATACAAAAAGTAACAGAGTGAAGAAGGATTCAAAGATGAGGGGGGAAAGAGAATCTAAAGGGAGGGGGGTGGGGAAATCGAAAGGGAGGGGACAGGAAAAACAGCGCAGAGATGTTTGTGGTGGGCCGTTCATTAAAAAACGCCTCATAAAAGAGAACAATTTTGCTGTGTAGAGCAATGGGGAGGGGGAGAAGACGAGAGGGTAGCGGAAATGGCAGAGCACTGTTTTTTCTGACTTTGTCAGCTGGAACAGTTTTAAAACACTGCGAAGAAAAGCGAACGCTCCTCCTTCACTACAAAGTACAGTCACATGTCTCTCTAGTCTGGTCCCTTGTTCTCTCAGATCTCAGATATGAGGATACATTAACACACTCATCAGATTTCTGTCCAAAACAAAACAAACACACAACCCGAATTCCGGAAATGTGACATTTTTTAAATTTGAATAAAATGAAAACTAAAAGACTTTCTAATCACGAGCAAATATTTTATTCACAATAGAACATAGATATCATAACAAATGCTTAAACTGAGAAATTTTACAATTTTATGCACAAAATGAGCTCATTTCAAATTTGATGCCTGCTACAGGTCTCAAACTAGTTGGGATGGAGGCATGTTTACCATTGTGTCTCCTCTTCTTTTCAAAAAGTGTGAAGATGTCTGGGCATTGAGGTAAAGAGTTTCTGGAGTTTTGGTGTTGAAATTTGGTCCCATTCTTGCCTGATGTTGGTATCCAGCTGCTGAAGAGTTTGTGGTCGTCTTTGACATATTTCTCTCTATAGGTGAAAGATCTGGACTGCAGGCAGGCCAATTCAGCACCCGGACTCTTCTACGACGAAGCCATGCTGTTGTAATAGCTGCAGTATGTGGTTTTGCATTGTCCTGCTGAAATACACAAGGCCTTCCCTGAAATAGACGTCATCTGGAGGGGAGCATATGTTGCTCTAAAACCTTTATAAATGCAAGCTGCCCATACCATATGCACTTATGCACCCCATACCATCAGTGATGCTGGCTTTTGAACTGAACGCTGATAACACGCTGGAAGGTCTCCCTCTTCTTTAGCCCGGAGGACATGGCGTCCGTGAATTCCAACAAGAATATCAAATTTGGACTCGTCTGACCATAGAACACTTTTCCACTTTGAAACAGTCCATTTTAAATGAGCCTTGGCCCACAGGACACGACGGCGCTTCTGAACCATATTGACATATGGCTTCCTTTTTGCATGATATAGGTTTAGTTGGCATCTGCAGATGGCACGGCGGATTGTGTTTGTGTTTCTTTTCGACAGTGGTTTCTGGAAGTATTCATGGGCCAATTTAGTAATGTCATTGACACAATCATGTCTTCTGAGGGCTGAAGACCATGGTCATCCAATAAAGGTCTTCGGCCTTGTCCCTTACGCACAGAGATTTCTCCAGTTTCTCTGAATCTTTTGATGTTATGCACTGTAGATGATGAGATTTGCAAAGCCTTTGCAATTTGACATTGAGATCTTAAATGTCAGATTTAAGATCTTTTTTAAAGTATTCAACAATCTTTTTATGCACTCTTTCACAGCTCTGCCCATCTTTACTTCTGAGAGACTCTGCCTCTCTAAGACATCCCTTTTATAGCTAATCATGTTACAGACCTGATATCAATTATCTTAATTAGTTGCTAGATGTTCTCCCAGCTGAATCTTTTCCAAATTTCTTGCTTTTTCAGCCATTTGCCAACTTTTGTAGCAGGCATCAAATTTGAAATTTGCTCCTTTAGTGGATAAAAGTGTGAAATTTCTCCCTTTAAACATTTGTTGTGTTATCTATGTTCTATTGTGAATAAAATATTGGCTCATGTGATTTGAAAGTCTTTTAGTTTTTATTTTATTCAAATTTAAAAAACGTCCCAACATTTTTCTCAACGGAATTCGGGTTGTAGATAGATAGATAGATAGATAGATAGATAGGAACACCTTTTTATGTTTCTGTAGATTTGGGACTCACTCATGAGAGAATTTTATTTTTTAAGGTCCAGGAAAGAGAGAATAATGTTAAAAAAAGGAACTTTATTTAATTTTCATTTCCAAGTACAAAAAGTATGAAACAGGCAAAATGTCATTCCTTTACATTTACACTATATCATTATCATTATAAATATCATTACCATTATCATTGTTAAAAACTACTTCGGAAATGTCTAATACTGATGTATGCAGCCTTGTTACAGAAAACCCATAGCACCATTACTGTTCATAAATAATTCTTTATTTGTTTCTGGAAGGTGGAGAGCGAGAAAATGTCTCAACTCCAGCCTGTTCTATTATAGTAACCTGATTTCCCCCCCTCTTAATCCTGACATTAAAAGATCGGAAGATAATTTGAAATAAGTCACATTCTGCCTGTGTCCAGCAGGACTTGAAATGACAATTTAAAATAGGTAAGACTACACTACGAGAACAATAATAACAATAACCATAGTTATAATAACAACGCCTATCATTAATGACATAATTAATCATAGTAAATACCAAACTCATTGCAATAACAATAGCATTTTGAGTTGAAACAGATGGACAGCTCTGCTCTATAAGTGTATTAATAACTGGCCTACTCCAGAAGCTGTTTGGCTTCTCTCTCCCTGAACTTTGACCTTTAACCTTTGACCTTTCACGTACAGCAGGTCTCTACAGTCGAGCCATACTTTGTGCAAATATCTTTGTGGTGAATAAAAGGTGCAAGGAAGGTCAATTATGATAGTCCTTCCATTCTATTAATTCAATGGCAAAGGCACTTTATGGGGTACAGGAGGTTTTCATTGGATCAGCAATGTAAAAAGCAAAATCTGAGTTAATGAAATAAGATCAGTTAGCGTATAGAACATGTCAATCAAACAGCCGGCCGGCTGGAGTCAAGTTCGGATCTGGAGAGGGAGATTTTCAGAGAGGATAAAGGAGGGATTATATACTGAAAAGAAGACTGAAGGAACAAAAGTGCATTTCACTGAGTGATAAACCGTAACCATGTAAGAGATGGAAGAGGGCTCGTGTCTGTCTCTCTTATCACCCACTCCATTTCGGATTTCTTATAAATGGCAGAGAAGTACATGTAAATAGAAAAACATACAATACACATCCTTCACTTTTCATCTCTCCCTGCCTGCAGACCTGTAAACCAAACTTTACTGTCTGACATTCATTTTCACTCCATCCTAATACAATTTTTCCAAATGCCATCTACTTGAATCCCTCTTACTCTTCTCTTCCCGTGTCTTTCATGTTCATCTCTAAACCTTATCAAGCAGAGAGCGGTGACAGTAGAGGAGGCGTCGAGGGGTACCATAGTGGTGGAAGAACAGCAGAGCCCCCAAAGTGACAAGCACACAGGCCAAAAGAAAGAGTGGGATGACGATGGTTGCGGCTCTTCCCATGGCTCCGCCCTCTGACTCGTCCATCTCAATGATAAGCACTTCCTCATCTGTGCCGGCCCTCTTCTTGGGCTCCTCACCTTCACAGCCCATCCAGTCAGTCAGGACAGATTTGGGGAAGCCTGGCTCCACCTTCAGCTGCTGATTGTTAAACTTCCAGTACTTATTGGCTTTGTAGAAGTAGGTGTGGGCTGAAAAATTGTGGAAAAAGTTCATTCAGTAAAAGTAGCTCTAAATTTCTAAATCTCTCTCTCTCTCTCTCTCTCTCTCTCTATATATATATATATATACATACACACACACACATGTTACAGTTCAAAAGTTTGGGGTCAGATTTTTTTGGGAAGAAGTTAATACTTTTATTTAGCAAGGAAGCATTAAATTGATCAAACATGACACTAAAGACATTTATAATGTTACGAAAGATTTCAATTTCAAATAAATTCTGTTCTTTGGAACTTTATATTCATCAAAGAATCCTGAAAACAAAAGTATCAATAATAATAAGAAATGTTTATTGAGCGCCAAATCAGTATATTAGAATGATTTCTGAAGGATCATGTGACACTGAAGTAATGATACTGAAAATTCAGCTTTGCCATGACAGGAATATATTACTTTTTCAAATATATTAAAATAGAAAACAGTTATTTTTAATTGCAAAATCTTTTTTACAATATTACGGTATTTAATAGGGTTGTCGGTAGTGCATTTCTGCAGTACCAGTAGTACCGAATAGTGGATATATTCAGTACATGTTGATAGGCGGCTACTTTCAAACGCTCCTATGTGTATCTGTGTAAGCACTCTGTGAAGAGCGTCAAAGGTTTCTATTTACAATGTATTTTTGAAGCATTGATCATTGTAGCCAATCATAGATATATCTGTTGAGTGTGCGAAAGCAATGGTCAATCAGATTAAGTTTAAATTTAAATTCAGATTAAGTCAGATTAAGTAACATCAAAGAGTGTATATCTCAGTGAGCAGGCACTAAACATAGCCTAAGTGATTGACATCTTCAGTGATTATAAAGGGAGCGCTCTTTGCTCGCTTTCTGTTTCATTATAACCCATATACAACATGAATAAAAGTTTTGTTTTTCTTGCTGCTCAGTACACTGCAAAGTTTCTGGATTTACAACTGTATTTAAATGAGTGATTGAATCTGAAACTGCAATGATTGAAAGTGATATAGCCATAGGACAAACATTGTTGACAGGACAAAAGTCTGATATTGTATGCCAAAATAGATGTGCATTAAGGGTTAGTTCACCCAAAAATGAAAATTCTGTCATTAATTAATCACCCTCATGTCGTTCCATTTCGTTCATGTTCGGAACACAGAGCTTTCTGTCCCTCCACAGACAGCTACACAACTGACACTTTCATGCTTCAAAAAGTAAAACTAATCCATATGAATTGAGCAGTTTAGTCCAGATTTTCTGAAGAGACTCGATCGCTTTATATGATAAATAGATTGAATTTAGGCTTTTATTCACATATAAACATTCATCAACTCACATCAGTTGTGGTAAACAGAAGCTCAAGCGTGTTCGCTTGACGTGAGAGAACCAATGAGGTTCATTCTTGTGTGTTACGTCATGTACCTCACTGATCAATGTTTATATGTGAATAAAAACCTAAATTAAATCTGTTCATTATGTAAAGCAATCAAGTCTCTTCAGAAAATTTGGACTAAACCACTCAATTCATATGGATTAGTTATAATCTCTTTATGAACTTTTTGAAGTGTGAAAGTGGTAGTTGCATAGCTGTCTGTGGAGGCACAAGAAAGCTCTCAGATTTCATCAAAAAGATCTTCATTTGTGTTCTGAAGATGAACTAAAGTCTTACGGTTTTGGAACGACATGAGGGTGAGTAATAAATGACAGAATTTTCATTTTTGGGTGAACTAACCCTTTAAGTCTCAGAGTGTAAATGCAAACAGACCTGCCACTTGTTCTATGTGTATGTGATGTGTCCTTCATTTTATAACAAATTATTTTTACTTGATCTTTTTATTAACAATGTTTACATTTGAAGGCTACATGCTGTTTAAATGTATAATTTACTTATAACCATTATCATCGCAAATAATAAACACCTTCATTTAATTCATATTTTTATTTTAAAATTGTTAAATAAAATAGTAAAATAGTTCCAACCGTTTTTGCTATGGTACTGAGAACCATGAAATGATACCAGTATTGGTCCCATGACACTGCCAGTTTTACTGTAATTTTGATCAAATAAATGGATCCTTTCTGAGACCTTTTTTCAAAAACATTAAAAAATCTTGACCCCAAACTTTTAAATGAACTTCTGAATATATATGTATAGGATGCGTGTGTTTTATTAGATAATTTTTTAAAATCATTTTTGTTTATTTTTTTCCCTTTGTTAGACGTGACAGTGGAGAACCCACATGAAAGGACAAATGCTTCTGTACCTCCATCCTCGCTCATGAAGGCCCCTTTGATATTATCTGGTACTCCTTGCCATACACTGATGGGTTTGGGATAGTCTGAATCCACAGATCTGCTGTTCTCATTGAAACGGTAATACCTAAGAAAACAGAAATGGCATGAATGGGAAAGAAAAACAATAAAAGAAAGGGAGAAGTTCCCCAAAAAAAGAAGAGGAAACATTTTTCTCCATATGATACAAAATCACATGGATTTAGAATCAGACACTGAGTAAGAATTGGTAAGTGAAACTGGGAACTTACTTGGTTCCTCTGAAGAAGTAAGTGTTGCCGGTGGGTGTGTAGAAAACAGCTGCGTCCAGCTTGTCTCTTGGTAGGCCTGTGCCAAGTTCCTTGAAAGTTTTTGGATAACCTTCCTCCATTTTAGCCTCGTTGAAAACCCAGTACTTATCACCTAGTGAGAGGACAGACAAACAAGCATCATTGCATAATTTGTGACACCTATTAGAACCAGAGATGCAATGTTTACAACAAAAGGCAAAAAAATATAGAAGACGGGCGCACCTTTGAAGAAAACAAATTTTCCATCAGAACGTTCGTAGGCTGCGTTGATAGAGGGAGGCAGTCCCTTCCAGAAGTGCCCAATGGGCATGGGATACCCCTGCTGAGGTTTACCATCACGCATTCTCCAGAACCACTTTTCCTGTGAAGCAGAGGGGGTGTAAATATTTTTTAAAAAGTACTCACAAAATACATGGAATGTACACAAAACAGTTAAGTTTTGCATTCTGTTGTACCTTGAAGACGAACATCTCTCCCCTGAGGAAAGTGATGGTGTCAAAGTGTCCCTCACATATGTCGGGGCCAAAGGAAGGGCGGTCTGGCCTGCGGGTGGGGGGCCGGGGTGCCGGGGGTTGAGGCTCTTCTCCAGAACGAACACCTGCCGAAAGACACATGTCACGTCTGTTTTACATGTCTTTCATTTTGTAAATTGTCTAGTCTAGCTTTGTTTTATGTAACCCATTGTTGGTGAGTTTGGTGAAGCCTGTTTAAGCCACGCTCTAGTCTTTTCAAGTCAAGTGCTCATGTTTATGTCATGTCGTAGTTCTGTTTGTTTTGTATCTGGTTCGGCTCACCTTCAGCGGATATTGCATTACAATGCACAGGTGAGCATCGATTTTAGTAGATTATTTGCAGCTTTTTAAAACTGTACTAGCAGTTTTTATTTTTAAATGTAATATCTATAGTTTTAAACACAGAAACATGTAAATATTTGTTTGTTTTTTTGTATTTGTAATTCTAACTGTGAATACTTCAGATAGAATATGAAACAACAATTGAAAACAACATTTTGGTAAGTTGTTTATTAGTGATTTTTAGTAATTGTTATATTCTTTTATCGTTTTTTATTCTTATCTTGTATGTTATTTTATCTTAGATAGCCTTTTGAATTAATTTAGTAACACTTATATTAACCTTCTGATTGAATCTGCTGTATTTTGATAACACTTTACAATAAGGTTCCATTTGTTAACATTAGTTAACATTATTTAACATTAACTAACAATGAAAAATACTTCAAAAGCATTTATTATTCTTAGTTAAAATTAATTTCAACATTAACT
Organism: Anabarilius grahami; assembly: GCA_003731715.1. Taxonomy (NCBI): domain Eukaryota; kingdom Metazoa; phylum Chordata; class Actinopteri; order Cypriniformes; family Xenocyprididae; genus Anabarilius; species Anabarilius grahami. The sequence goes on from RJVU01071502.1 coordinate 9,122,613, forward strand.
AATACATCAAAAATCAAGTTATCTGCTCTAGTGCTGTCAAATCAATTAATTGCATCTAACATAAAAGTATATATATATATTTGTGTGTATATATGTATATATTTACAAACTTTTTTGTTTGATGCGATTAATCGCGATTAATCAATTTGACTGCACTAATCTGTTCATATTATAAATTAACTAAATTAATCATATTATTAACCAATGTTAACAAAGATTAATGAATACTGTAACAGATGTATTGCTCATTTTGTAAGTTAATGTTGTCTAATTGGACCCCTAGTGTTAAAATCTAGTCAGACTGTCATTGAAAAAAAAATAATTTTATAATGAAAACTGAAAAATACCATATATTTGCTGGATCCCCCGTCTGTCATCATCGGGCAGCACAAAGTTCTCAGTGTCCATCCACTGGTAAAACGGAGCCATGATGGCAGAGGGATCGCCTGAGTGTTCCAAACCAAGAGCATGACCTAATTCATGCACTGCCACCAGGAACACATCATTACCTGAAAGAGAGGCAGAACGATGTTACTCTAAATATAAAATGTCACAGACTTTACATGCACACATAACGCATGAAGTTTGTTCAGCTGACAGAGACATTTTCACATTCTTTTATTCTTTGCTCACCTCCCTGGTCAACATTGCCTGTTGTCCAAGGCTCTGCTGAGTCAAAATGGGTATCACCTCCGATACCGTGGCCAGGGAAGTACGCGTGGGCCAGGAAACCTCCCTCGCCGTCAAATGGGGTGCTGTCTCCGTGAAAGCCTTCCGCGAAGAAAAGCATGATATCTGCAAACTTGTCCACCTTGCCATTGATTTGACTGTATGGGATTTCACGGAACTTGAGTGGCGTCACGGCCTCCCAGACCTTGAAGGCCTTCCTGATGGCCTCATGTGTGGCGCGCTCGCCTACTTTAGGAGTGTAGTTCTGGATACTGAGAAAAGAAAACATTTCTGCTTAATTGCTATATCTGACTGTTCCTTTCAGGAAGGAAGTGAAGAAACTGGTCATTTTTAAATGAATATGTAAAGTCTATTTTCACTTCTGAAAAAGAAAAGGCAGACAAGCTAATAATGTTCTGAAGAAGTTAGTCATCATTTTCATGTTCTGAATGTTTAATCTTGCATTGGAATGCAAAATGAAAATGTGATCCAGCTTGCCCAAACAGAATACTATCTGAATACAAAAAAATGCATGTTAATGTCAGGTGTATCCACCTTATTTTGCAATTTTCTAAGCTATTTTCTGTAAATGCACGAGACTTCAGATTCATTGGCCGCTATAGGTAAATAACTAGAAGAATAACAAAGTGCGGTATACAGTAAAACTATTTGTGCTACAAACCAGTGTGTTTATGATTATGATTAGAAATTAAAATATGATAAATATCAGTTTGCAATATCAAGCAGCATAACAGACTGTTTTTGTACAACTAAAATAGCTGGAAGTGGGTGACAACGGAAGTCTCATACCTTCAGGATACAAACGGCTGTGTCTGCTTTTACATTCAAATTAAGGTGGATAGAGTTCCACAGTTTTATATGCATTAAATGCTACTGTAATTAATTCTCCTTATGTTGTCAATTACAGTTCCATACCTGAAAGTGACCTCTCTTTTTTCCCATTTTAGGCCCTGGATGACATAGCGCTTCTTTCGTAGGTTGCTCTTCAGTTCAGAGCCGAATTTATCCAGAACACCGCACCTTGGCCGCTGCATTGCCCTGACAACATCATGTTAATGCAAGACATAAAGTCACTCGATTATACGTGACTGGTTGCAAATCAGTTGATTATTTCTCAATCAGGTTATCCATTTGTGGACAAAGATTGTCAGTCATTAGCATAAATAATGTAACTATTGAGTTACATATTGCACATTATCTTTAAATGGTCATAATTAACCAGTGGTGGACAGTAATGAAGTATCTGTACTTTTATTTTGGTTTTATTTTTACTTCACTACATTCCAAAGCATAACATCATACTTTTTATTTCATTTCAAGTCAAGTCAAGTCAAGTCTGCTTTATTGTCAATTCTTCAACATGTACAGTACATACATACAGAGAATCGAAATTGCGTTACTCTCAGACCCCCGGTGCATACAGATAACACTAACAGTGGAGCTTAAGAATTTAGATCAATATAAAATATAAGATATAAGATATAACTATACAAGATCAATATAAAATATAAGATATAACTATACAATAAGGGGATGTAAAAAAAGACATAATAAAAAAATATATAAAAATAAATAAAGAAAGTTAAATAAAGCAGCGCAAGGCACATGGCAGATAGAGTGCAAACCAGTGAACAAACAGTGCAGATAAAAAGATTTTTAGTGCATTAAAAAAAAAAAAAAAGGCTTATTCATTCTGATTAAAGTGACAAAAGGGCTCAAGAGCAGTTATTATATTTAAACTGACTGATGAGGTGGTAGAATGACGTCAGTTCCATGGTGAATGAGGTAGTGAGTAGAACTTCATAGAATTTCATAAAAATATATAATTCCTCGTTATTTCGAGCTAAAGAAATCGCCACCCGATACCCAAACCAAGATGCGATAGCGATTCATGAATATGCCGATTCTTTCCAGTGAACCTGCCGAATTTATTCACAAATCGCACTGAATGATTCATTCTTGAATTGGACTGATCCAATTGCAGCTGTTTTTGAGTAAACAACTTGAATAGCACAAAAAGTAAGTTACTAATAGTTAATAAATGTAATAGAAATTTTTAGGTCATGACTGTCAGTTATTTGTGAACTAAATCTGCTGTAAAAGTGTATAATAATAGTATAATGTATAATAAGTTTTGGTTATAAAAAATGTAAACTTTTACTTTTACTGGAGTAATATTTTATTAGGGTATCTGTACTTTGTCCACCACTGTAATTAACAAATTAGAGATGAACGAGACTGGGCAAGACTTACGATAGTGTAGCTGGATCCATAGCGCCGGTGACAGTGAGGCCATAGAATTTCTGCATGGCGGATATAGCGGCGGTGATGGATTTAGGAGAGCGGATTGCCTGAGCCCGAACATCACCAGGAGGAAGATAACCATACTGCTGGAGCCATGCCTGAGAGAGAATGAATGTCACATTAACACACGACACCATAACTACTCTTCTTCATTATAATACACCAAATTAATCATAAATGAAAGACATACACAAAAAATGTCACTCTGGAAAACATCACAAATTATATCAGAGCATGATATAGCACAGGTGTTACTGCTGTCATGGCTGTTAAGGTGACCTCAGTGAATTAAAGGTTGGACTGAATGTTTTTGAAGTGTACTCACTGTTCCAAATGTCTCAGTGCTGCACCACATCCACATGACATGCTGTCTGAATTTATAAAACCTAATTGTACATAAACCTGCCAAAGTCCACAAACATCAGTGATGAACCGCAGTGCAAACACGAAGATGTGTGTGTGTGTGTCTGTGTGCTTATGTCCTGGTTAAACTTTTGTGAGTAAGAGAGTGATTGTGGACGCTTAAGAATTTTAAAGGCTTTAACTGTATCTTGTGTGTTGTAACTGTAAGTAAAAGTGTGTCAGAGATTTTATGACCACAGTGTAACATGTACATGCATGTATTTCCAACCTAGTTATACTTTGGGAATACTTTTGCTGCTACATTTGCCAAACCCCCGCCCCCCTCTCCTTCATAAATGTAAATACTTTTTTTCTTGTTATTATTTTTTTTCTAAAAAAGCTAAATGTTCTTTGAGGGATAGGATTAGGGCTAGCCACACTTGGGTAAAGACAGACCACACTAACTTTGAAGTAAAACAGTTCCTTTGTTTTCCGACTTACAGAAATAACCACTAAGAAAATGAAAAGAGAGGAAAAGGAAAACAAATAACAAAACAAATAAAATCTAAATATATCTTATAGTGTACAGCTAGACAAGCAGCAATGGTAATGTAATTATGTAGCTTCACAGAACTTAATCTTCATGTGTTTCATGTGCTTATGACTTGCACACAAAGAAAACATGTTTTTGATTTAAATATTTTCACTCTAAAGAAGCAACTGGATCAAAAGTAAAAAACTAAATATCAGTTATTGAAAATCCTACACAACAAACCGGTATTCTGAATACTAAAGGGACGTGTCCCCCTCATGTCTATGGTAGTTATGGTCCTGATTATAGCTGTGCAGGTGGTTGTAGACTAATGCTCTGATCTGGGCTGTTAACACAAAGGTTACACGTTTAGGAGTGACCGTCTGTTAGACTAAATAGGGTAAATGTCTCATTTTAAGGATCAGACAGCCAGTGTCTCCATTCCAACCACAAAGAGTGTCAGCAAAAATTACAAGCAGTTTTTCAGTAATCCTTGTGACCTCAGACTGCCTCCCTTTCTTCTTTTTTTTCTTTTCTTTTCTTTTTTCTCAGTATAAGCAGTATCTGTATCTACAAAAAGAAAAAGAAATTAGAAAAAGAAGGATGAGCATAATGGCATAGAGACTGTTCAGATTTACAATGGTTGAAATTAAGTCATGATTATGTTAGCTACACTGTAAAAAAAAATAAAATAGCAATTACATATTTCCAGTTTATGAGACTATATGAGTCACATATAGCCTACTAAGGGCCAAATTTACTATATATGGCAAATTACTGTGAGAGTGCAATTCCAAAAGACGTGCAAATTAAAGAACACAGAAGCAGCCGGATCTTTCCATAATGACCAACGCAATCTACCAAGAACAGCGCATATTAGCGTCTGGGTTAAGGCATGCTTTTTTGGGGCGTTAAATAATGGCGCAAATACCAGTAAATTGACTAGCGCAAACCTTAGTAAATCGTGTTGCATGATTCATTTAAATACTCTCCTCCCAATCCCATAAATTTTGTGCTTGAATGGGAAACTCCTACAGATGCATATGAAATAAGGTCAGCTGCAAAATAGTCCTGTGTCCATGCCTTTTCAGTGCTAATTTTTCACTGCGTGTCTTTAGTAAATTCTGACAGTAGTTGTTTTTAGTGCCAAAAGAGGGTTTGTGCTGGCACAAGCTATTAGGAAATCTGGCCCTAAGAAATGTAAATTACTTGTAACTACATATAACTCATGTTAGACCAACAGAAGTGTTGAGGTCTATGAACAACCTTCTAAAACTATATCGCAGATCTCTTTACTTTTTAGGGTGATTGTGCCTTCAGAAACAAAGATAGCATAGTTCACTTCACATATAATATTAAACTGAAAAGTTTTTGAGCAAGAAATCTTTAGTCGTCTCAAACAATTTACTGGCTTAGTGAATAAACAAATTCAAATTGACAAAACAAAGTAGTGTTACTTAGGAGTAACAGCTGAGATTAAAAATCTGTGTATAATGCTCAACATGGCGCTTACTCCTATTACACAGTATACTCTTCAAAATGGGCGAAACACTACAACAAACCTGTAAGTTAGCTACAGTACTACAGTGATTAAGAAACCGCATCCAGAGAGCAACTTCACAGTGAGTGCTTTCACACCGGTTCCTTCACATTGTAGATTTTCCGATTGGACTGGTCTACACTGACCATATTGGTCGAGGAAGCGTATATCTGGATAGGGCACTATAGTGTAGTGTTATCCTGGTCACCCTTGCTCCATTTTTCTTTTTTCCTCAGTCCGTCATTCAATTCCTCCTTCTTTATGAGTGCTTTCTGTGTGTGGTGCCTCCACTGTGGTGACGCACCCCATTTTTGAAAAACACTAACTCATGAGGATGAAAACGTTTCCCTCTCTCTCTCTCTTACTCCCTCTGAAGGCCACTCTTCTCCCTCCCGAAAAGCCTCAGGTCTCTTCTTAATGCTGCCAGCAATCCCAGCATGCTCCGCTGCCCTGGAACTCCCAGTGGTGGGTGTCAAAGGTTCTATTTAGAACCCCTCTGCCATTCCCCTGACTGAGGAAGAGCGAGTCACTGTGTGGCCAATGCGTCAGCTATTACCATGCAGACAGGTAGACTTTATTGAGTTTACTGAGTCTTGGGTTGTCTGGGAAAGCCTTATGTAGTAATCAAGGCAGATGCTGCCATCATACACAGATCTGGGAACAGATTTCAACAGTAACCATTAACTCACACATGATAGTAAATGGCAGGTACAGAAGACGTGAGGTTAAGTGTAACACGCTATGACGTCACTGCCACACATGCCAGCAAGGTTAACACATGCTACAGCAAAAATTAAAATCAGCCCTCCTTCACAGAAGACCTATTATGCTTTTTTACATTTTCAATGTTCTTTAGTGTGTAATATTGCTATTTGAGCATGAAAAAAAGGCTTGTAACAAAGCACAAAGTCACTCCAAAGGGAGTTGTTCTTTATATCAGTAAAGCACTATTTCTGAACTGCCTGAAACGCCTCGATTGTAGTCTTGAGTTTTCTTCTGGGAACGTACACATCACATTACAATATTCTTATTTAAATAATTCTTGCCCAAGGCATAAGCAAAAAAAGGCAAGGCCTGGTTGAGTTGTGTTAGTAGTGTGCTGAAACTCATAGTTATGGTAAGGGGCTTAACATTTCTGAATCACACTCAAAGCGGTTGACCAATCACAATACACTGGTTCAGCTGACCAATCAGAGCACATTGCACTTTCCGGAAGACAGCGCTTCATAGAGACAGGAATTAAACTGAGCGTTACTGACAGACTGGGAAGATGGTGCTGTAAAAAAATAAACATTCAAGCATGAAAACCTATTTTAGTACACCCAAAAAACAAAATCAAGACTTTGTAAAATGGCATAATATGGCCTCTTTAAAAAAAATGGACCGAGTATGCTTTCTAAGATCGTTTTTTCAAAAAAACAACAACAACAACAAAATCATCGGTTTCCATGTTGGTAAGAAGAGCATGTTTGCAACATGCAAAACTGTTTTCACAATTTTAACACTAATCTCTGATTCTTATAGTTTCTCTGCAGAAAATATTAATGTCAGACTTTCCGTGCTTAGAGGGGGAAAAAGCAGCATTTATGATTTTAACAGCTGATCTGCTGCTCCTAAGGCATTAAAGACGGAAAAAAGCAAACTATTACTAAAGAGGGAGAAAAAGAAGTTGGAGGGAAAAAAACAAACCCTAAGTGAGATCCTTTTTTTAAAATGTTAGAAATATAAAAACAAAGGGTAGAAGAAAAAAGAAGGAAAAGAAAAAAAGGAGGGCAGAGGTGAGTCTGAATGCACGACAGAAGGACTGAGTCAGTTGTTCCTCATTGTCTGTGCCAATGGAAAAAACAGAAAATTTTAGGCATTAGTGCCCGTGTCTTACTCCGCATCTTCATGTGGAGGATCAGATCACTGACCCATTTACTGAGCAGCTGAACTAATTCTGACACAGGAAATTTCTCACCTCCAGTTTAAAACAATCCAAAAAGTAAAGCAAACTTCAATATCTCTGTTTCTATTCATTTGAGAACACAGAAAAAAATTACAGATACATTACATTATCATCCATATATACTCTACATACTCATTTATATACTGCAGAACTACATTGTTTTTCCATGTAAACAAAACAAGCATCAAAAAGAGAAATTGTGGTGTTTGAGTCTTAATCTTAATGAACATATTATTTGTTTGTTTTCTTCTAAACTCCAAATAACATGAACACTTTTTCAAGCGTCTTCAAGTGATGAAGGTCTGAAAGATTCAGCAGATGCTTTGCATCTGTAATACTACTTAAACAAATACATCATCTCTCGTCTATGG
>RJVU01071502.1:9130349-9157602 GCA_003731715.1 Anabarilius grahami
TACCCAGCTGTTTTCCATAAGGAATATGGCTAAACGTCTTTCTTTTTTGCCTTTTTAGTACAGTATTCAAAACAATAGCACCTGTAACAACAGAAAAGGTGCAGCGTAAAGTCATAATAAACCAAACGTAAAGCAATTATTTCATTAGAAGTAAAGTTCAGTATTCCAAGAAAACAAAAACAGCATTGTTTGGGGAAAAAAAGGATTGTACAACTTAGGAAAACCAAAAAAATTTGCATATGTGGTTAAAGCATATTAAGAAATATTGTGATAAACCTCAACCAAAAGTCTAAAGATGGATGGCAGTTTCACAAGCACTGCGCATCTGTGATTTAACCTTTTGCGTGACCTTACTCTCTGATCACGCGACTCTCACATGAGGAGACTGTTATTGTCTTTGAAAACCTTCGAAATCTTTTGGTGGAATCTGCAGAGCTGAATTTTTTCCACACTAGCCTTGGGAACATCTCTCAACCATCTCAGAAATGTGAAGGAGTGTGAGAGAAAGGAATGAAGAGATGCAAATAGAGACAGTTATTAAAATGTCTTAAATCCGCTCTCTGATCTTGTTTTCTTTATTTTAGGCCGTTAAGATTTCCTGGCTTGCTTCTGTGACAGAGACGCCAAAACGTCCTGAAAAACAGTCACTCGCTCTCTTCCCCCTCACAGTTATGTGTCTACCAGACGTAGGCCTCTTTCTGAAACCAACATTAGGATGGCTCCGGGGTGTATGAACAAATTGATATATCTAATGATACATCTGCCTTCTTTTTTTCCCGTCAAAGCAAATACAAAGAAAAAATGTGAATCAAGAGATGCAGACAAACCACAGAATTGCAACACTTTAATAACTAACCCTCTCTAGCTAAATAGGAGTCCTGGAGTCTCTGACTCACTCCTGTTTTGTTTTACCTTGATATTTAGGGGTCTGAAAAGACACAGCTCCTTAAAACTTCATCTGACTTCTCATCTGTATATAACTGTGAATTATGAGGTACATGAAAACACTTCATGAAGGAAATCCTGACATGCGGAAACATCTGAGTCCAACAATACAGGCTTGACAGACAGGCAGTGGAAAGACAGACACACACAAACCGCTGGCTTTTTACTATTCATTTACTATTTTTACTTTTTACTACTAAATGTCCTCACAATTTTACTATTTTTACTACTAAATGTCCTCACAATTTTACTATTTTTACTACTAAATGTCCCCACAATTTTACTATTGTGGGGACATTTGGTCCCCACAATGTAGTTTAAATCTGTACATCCACACACACAATACTAGAACAACACTGGCTGTGCGTTTACCTCTGGTCTGACTTCTTTGTCACTGGTCCCACTTTGCACCAGAAATACGCTTGCGAGGGCGAGCGGCAGTAGCCGCGGTAACGTCTGGAGTTTCGGAAACATTCCTCAATGAGCGAGACTACTGAGCTCGGGACACAAAAATGCTCTAGACTCCGTTCTTAAAGTTTCCTCCTCTAAGTTTTCTCCAGTAGATTTTCCTGAGTCAGACCATTCCAATAGTGAAAACGTTCCTTAAAAATCTGCCTGGTAGTTTTCCCAAAGTACAAAAAGAATAAAAACTGATTTATGCCTAACCTATAAAGTATGTATGATCATTATTATTAAAAACTTTTCCAAAAGTAAAGCTGGACCCTACTCTTTTCAGCCGAAGAGAGAAGACTGTCTTCAGATCTGAAGTATATTTATCTTATATCTGCGCTACATTCTCATCTTGCACTGGAGTTTTCTTTTGTCCTCCGCTGATCTCTCCACAGGCGGCTTCACTGTCAGATTGGAGACGTGGTTGTTTTTTACGTCCCCTCTGTGGTAATCTGCCTGCACTACACTTGGCACTACGGAGCATCTAACTGGGAGGAGTTAAAGGTGCAATATGTAAGATTTTTGCAGTAAAATATCCCAAAACCACTAGGCCAGTATATTTTGTTCACTTGAGTACTTACAATATCTTAAATGTTTGCAACTATTTGTAAATCGTGAGAAAATTGCAATTTTAACCAAAGCTCCGGGACGTGAGAGGAGTCGCCTGTCAATTGCGTCATACCCGCGTTACCCTCGGTTTCCGGTTTTATTTTGTAGTATCCATGGAAATATGAAAGATGCTTTAATATTTACATGTTTTAATAGACAAGGGAACAACTGTTTTGATATATTTATAGACAGAAAACTAATTATTGTTATATAGCTCAACACATTTAGTCTTACTGTTTAAATCTAATTTTCTTGATCTTTTTGCGAGTACCATGCTTTACCATGCCTCAGAGAAAAACACTACTTTGTCAAGTAGCTAACATAGCATAATCAGATGCAGCTTTATTTTTAGTAACATTAATACAGCATTTTCTCCTTCATACGATCATTATTATTAAAAACTTTATCCCTGAGTACCTCAGGGATGACGTTTTTTGTACCTCAGGGATGACGTTTTTTGTAGGCCAGCCCGGAAGTTAGCAGCGCACGGGTTCCCTCGATCAAAAGCCTATGCCTTTTTCCCATAGACTTTTGGAAAATTGCAAAAAATAAACTGTGTGTTTAACAAAGGGTTATGACACTTACACGTTTTGTCTGTCAAGATAATCTTTACAAGTTAACACAACATTTATACATTTTGAAGCCTAAATAAAGTGGTCAGATATAAAAAGCTAACAGTAGGCTATAAACGGTCTACAGCACACCATGGTCGTGGATCAACGTCACCACCACCAAGCTTCCACAAACTTTATTTAAAAAACAACTTTATATAAAAACATGCTCGCTGATTATGATCTGCGATGTGTATGAATGCTTATCCACTTTTTCATGAGAAATTCTGTCCAAATGTCCTGTTTGTCATGATGACGTCTAACGAAGTCCCCGCCAAAGGAAGTTGTCCATTTTAGCAACTTGTTTGCAACCGCCGTTTTTAAGACACAATAAAGGTTTAAAAAAATCACAAGCGGGTTATAACTGGTGTGTTTTATGTCATAGATCAAAACGTGAAAATATTTAGAGGCTTAACCACAGACCTTATTTCAGGCGATTTATCAAAAACCCGTTCAAAAGACCCATAGACTTTAGGGCGATGGAACCGGAAGTCCTAAAATGCTAACTCGCTTCCGGGTTTTGCCTACAAAAACACGTCATCCCTGAGGTACTATACATTTTCAAATTAATTTCATGCCATTTATCAACACAAGCCATCCAGCATTTAATATGATATTCTAAAATCGATCTATCTTACTGCAGTGTGCAACAGTGTCTCACAGCAGCCACCGAGCGAACGCACAGAGTAACGTTATAACATCATTTTCAACACTCTCAAATGTATCTAATATGATAAACAGAGCTGCGTTACGTCATACTCATGACCGGAAAAGCGGAAGCGGCGCCGGAGACTGTGGCATAATAAAAGTTCTTCTGCTCGTGAGGCGTGTGTTGCGCAATTGCTCCAGCGGCCTCGTTCAGCTTCCATGAACATGATTTCTTCCTGAGTCCTATCCGGATTGTTTCCACCGGCTGTGAGGTGAAGACCACATGTCCCAAGATTCCGCGCTCAAACTTAATCGACACTGCAGATGTGCACTGCATTTTTCCCAGTGTGCTAATTATTCAATGACTTTCCGGCAGGGGTTCAACTTTTAAAGGAATTCTGTCATAACTATTCGTATTCTGTCGCCTTTAGAACAGATAGCCAAGTTTGAAATAACTTTTTTAAACAAAACACATTGCGCTATTTGTGATAAATGTAATACCGTAAAGTATGAATAAGAAAAAAAGAAATATTTCCGACGCATTGGTGATGGTTGGTGACTCCTCTAATTGTGGTGAGCTGATGGATCTACTAACCTTTTTTTTTCTTCCATAAATTGTATTTAAATTTGTGTTTTATGAGAAGACAGTCATTGGGTCTTTTAAAGTTTTAGATACACTACAAGTCAAACTACTAGTGGATCTTAAAAACCTTAAGTTTAAATCCTTGAAATGAGTTTTGTGGACAAATTACAAAACTAAAATTTTTATTTTTATTAATGTCATTAAATTAAAATGATATTTGTACATTCCTTTAATGAGTGTTGAATCTAATATTGAAAAAAAAAGCAGACAACAAACGGATGGATAAAAAAAAATGTTTACTCATAGACGATATGTAATATTTTCTGTCCGATAGAGGCAGAAACAAAGGCGTAGCTTGATGACGGCAAGTTTGAGCGCGGAATCTTGGGACATGTGGTCTTCAATTGGGATAGGACTCGGGAAGAAATCATGTTCATGGATGCGATTATTAACGTTACTGTAGTATGAAGCAGAGCAGGACCGAGTGTTGTGGGAGCTGAACGAGGCGCTGGAGCGATTGAGCAACACACGCCTCACGAGCAGCGGAACTTTTATTATGACACAGTCGCCGGCGCATCTTCTGCTTTTCCGGTCATGATTATGAGGTAACGCAGCTCTGTTTATCATATTAGATACATTTGAGTGCTGAAAATTATGTTAAAATTATGTTAAAATTATGATTTCTTTGTTACTCTGAGCGTTCGCTCGGCGGCTGCTGTGAGACACTTGTTTGAGACACTGCAGTAAGATAGATCGATTTTAGAATATACATTTGAGTGCTGAAAATTATGTTAAAATTATGTTAAAATTATGATTTCTTTGTTACTCTGAGCGTTCGCTCGGCGGCTGCTGTGAGACACTTGTTTGAGACACTGCAGTAAGATAGATCGATTTTAGAATATCATATTAAATGCTGGATGGCTTGTGTTGATAAATGGCATGCAATTAATTTTAAAACGTATTGTATGATGGAGAAAATGCTGTATTACTGTTACTAAAAATAAAGCTGCATCTGATTATGCTATGTTAGCTACTTGACAAAACAGTGTTTTTCTCTGAGGCATGGTAAAGCATGGTACTCACAAAAAATCAAGAAAATTTGATTTAAAAAATAAGACAATGTGTTGAGCTATATAACAACAATTAGTTTTCTGTCTATAAATATATCAAAACAGTTGTTCTCTTGTCTATTAAAACATGTAAATATTAAAGCATCTTTGGTGTTTCCATGGTTTCTACAAAATAAAACCGGAAACCGAGGATAACGCGGGTATGACGCAATTGACAGGCGACTCCTCACACGTCCCGGAGCCTTGGTTATAATTGCAATTTTCTCACGATTTACAAATAGTTGCAAACATTTGGGATATTGTAAGTATTCAAGTGAACAAAATATATAACACTGGCCTAGTGGTTTTTGGATATTTTAACTGCAAAATTCTTACATATTGCACCTTTAAAAAACTGTCTCACTGTGGAGAATAGTGGTGTATTTTCAACAACCCATGGCAATGCTGAAAATAAAGCGCTAAATTATGACATCTAGTGTTGGAAAGCGAACATTACAAGCAGAAAGCAGCGCGCATAGCGTCACTGAAACGTAGATGGGTGGCGCATTGTTGTCTCCCACCTACGAATTACGAAACAGAACTTGCGGAAGTGATTGTGAACGAATGTCAACAAGAGAGAAGGAGAAAAGGTATGGTAAAGATTAAGTCTTAAAACAATACTATGCGAAAAAACGCATAGAATCTCATTTGGAATAGTTTATAGTGTGGTATCAAGTCTTAATAGTGTCCAAATATAAAGTAAAGTAAGAAGCAGGAAGCCTGCTAGCGTTAGCAAAAAGCAGACAAGTGAGAAAGGCAGGTTAGAAGTCGGAGACGAAACTTTCGGAGCAATCCGTCAGTTTAGACGCTGGTCGTCTTACTTTCTCACGGTCGAAACGTAAGGAAATGCCCTTAAATATATGTTCTGACTATATGAAGTGTCACTGAATAGTTTGAATGTTTCGGATATAAACATTGTAGTGCTATTCTGCCTAACACCGAATTGCGTCACTGCTGGGAAGAGAGCGAGACAGGAAGTCATCCTTGCGAAAACATTCATGCGCCTTTTTAGTCAAATACGGACTATTTTGTGTTCGAATTCATATTTTGACTTTTATCCAGTTTATGCCATCGAGTTTTTGACTGAAGCAGATGTTTTTTGAAATCAAATGCTGGTCAGGCACTAGTTGTCAGTGTTGTCTTTGTCTGAAATGGTTGTTTATTTTTGTCTTTACAGCTAAACACTTCCAACAAGACGCATTGGTGATGGTGACGGCTCTTATAATAGCGAGCTGATGGATCTACCGACCATATTTTTTTCATAAATTGTATTTTAATTTAATTAGTTTTATGAAACACCGACTTGCTAGAATGTCTGTTTCCCACAGCCTTTCCGTCTTAGGTCTTTTGTTTTTATCAGGTAAGATATCATGATTTTGTCCTTGACTGTGTGTCATGTAGATATGGTACAAACTGTCTGATACTTTCATATAGATTGAAATACTGACCTTGACTTAACCAAAGGTTACCTATGGTGACATTAACATACAATTGATTGAATTTACATCATGATAAATGGCAATAAACCACATTTAGCATTCCTTGATCAACATTTGTATTTTTCCTCCCACAGTTCCTTGCACTCTGGAGCTGGTCTTCAGTGCCGCCGGTAAGGAAGAGCTTGACATCTCTTTGTTTCTCAGTCTAAATGCTTGTTTTAATTCACACCCAATGCCTCAATTGAAAATGCAACATTCCTGACTTAAATAGTCATCAAAAAAGGGTGAAGCCAAAAACGAAAGCATTAGAAATTAAAGGGATAGCTCAAGTTGTTCCGAACCTGTATGAATTTCTTTCTTCTGCTGAACACAAAAGAAGATATTTTGAAGAATGTCGGTAACCAAACAGTTGATGGGGCCTATTGACTTCAATAGTATTTTTTTCTATAATATGGAAGTCAGTGGTGCCCATCAACTGTTTGTTTACCCATATTTTTCAAAATATCTTCTTTTGTGTTCAGCAAAAGAAAGAAATTCATACAGGTTTGGAACAACTAGAGGGTGAGGAAATGATAACAGAATTTTTATTTTTGGGTGAACTATGTCTTTAAACGCCAAAGGCATAGGTGTAATGTAATTTATTGGTATCTCCACATCCAAAGTCCAAAAATATGTATCTTGTGCCTGTCATTCTTATATTGAATGACGCACACACTTCACTTAGGACATTATTATACACCTTATGCGCCAGAGAAACAAGCTCGCAGCCATCTTAAGAATTTTGTGTTTGAACTTCAGTGTTTGTGGTAGCTCTGTATATTTCTATGGCATGGCTCTTGAAGAGTAATTAGCTGGTGAATTTACTTATTGTAGAGTTAACAAAAGTTATCATGAGCAATGTAATATTTGAAACAGATGTCATAACAAATGTCAGTAGACCGGGAAGATTTTAAAATGAGCAGTTCATTCATAAATCTGTACGATCTTACCTTCATGCTGTGGAAATACAAACCGGAAGACAGTGCACAAGTTGAAAAAGTGCAACTTGAAAAGTTTTTCATGTGAATTTGTTGTGTTTACCAACAGAATGCTGCTTGTTTTAAAAGTTACTTTTATGGGTGGTGCATTACTACACTATTAAAAGAGGACAATGGACCTTTTTTTCCAATGTCACTGCGCCTTTACTTCCTGCTTGACTGCATAGGATTTCTCTTTGGTATTGTCTTTGATGTACTTAAATGCTCATTATTATTTAGTTATATGTTTTAAAGGCCATTCCACTTGCTTTCATGTCCAAAATGATGTTCAGAAATAATTTTAGTAAATCACAGACCGTTTATTGTGATAATTTCGCATACAAATTTAGCGCCAGAGCACAATCAATTTTAAAGATATTTTTGCTTTAACTGTCTGTTTCAGCTCATTGTGATCATTCACCCAAAATACTACAACAAAGACAAGGAGAGATTCATAACTCTGCCCACCATTCCTGGTCTTCCCGTCCTCTCAACTGCAGTTGGCTGATAACCTCAAAAGTTGGGGAGCGTGTCATCATCAGGTAACAATAATATTTTATTGAAATTGGTTTTTGGATCGTTGAAAATATATAAATTAAAGCTTCTATGCATATATGAACAATATGAATGTTAAAAGTGAAAGTCAGCCCAACAAATGGGTTTTGTTGTTAACTAGGTGAGAGATTGCTTTGATCCTTACAAAGTAAATAGTCCATTTCCACCTGCCATTTCATTTGTGTCCATCTCTTTTGAAGTTTTTCCCAGTTTAATATGAGATGTGGACGGGAATGGGTGACCGTGGTTCCTCTCACTGGCAGCCCTTTCAAACTCTGTGGTTTCCAGCTTCCAGCACCATTTGAGATGACAGGGGGAAACATTACAGTGACGCACCACTTCCTCAGTCATTTCTACCCAGTAACAGGGTTCCGTCTTTCATATATTAAAGGTAGAGTGGAACACATTGAAGGGAAATGTTCACTGACTTTACCCAGAAGACTGTAAAAACTCTTTTCTTGAGTATTTAATAATTTGATAAGTGTCAGTTTAATAACAGGGTTAATTTGTCTTTCTCCACACCTCTCCAGACTCAGGTCCCTGTTTTCCAGGCGAGTTTGAATGTTACAGTGAACGTTGTCTCCCGGCATCGTGGCGCTGTAACGGACAAGTTGAATGCCTTGGTGTGGGTGATGAACTTGGCTCTGACGAGGACGGATGCGACTATGTTAGCCCTGAACCACAAATAGACGATGTAAATCACCTCCCTCCAGCTGAAACCACTACCTTGGCGATTCTATTATCCAGCACAGATGTACCATCACCCAAAATCCCTGACTTTCACTTATTGCCCCAAGGAGGGCCATGTGGGGGGTATTTGCATGCATTTTATGGGTCATTTACTCCCCCTTTACAAACGGGACAACCGATGGACTGTGTGTGGACAGTTGACCCCCTGGATTCTCGACCACTCAAATTAGAGCTTCAACAACTGGAACTGGGTCCAGAAGACATGATCACAATCACAGACCAGCCCCTCGGCACAGGCAACATCATTAAAACAGTGAGTTTTACTCTTTGTCTGCGAGATGATGCAGATTAATCTATTTCAATCTTGCTGTTTCTTTAAACTGTCATACCACTTCAGCCTTTGATAATATGAATAATAAGTCTTACATCCCCTCTCATTGAATATTACAGATCAACTCTGTGTCCAATAACAAAGCAGTAGAGGTTGAATCCCACACTGGCTTGCTTTCCCTGATCTACCATATGGAGCCTTCATTTGAAGGGCGGGGCTTTAATGCGACCTATCGCATCACGGATTACTGCCTACCTTGGGAGGAGCTTTGTGGGGGATCACTGGGAGGCTGTTACACCCGGAAGCAGCGTTGTGATGGGCACTGGGACTGTCCTGAAACGGGCCTAGATGAGGAGGGATGCTGGGGCTGCGAAGCTGGGCACTTCCTCTGTGGGATGGGAGGAATTAAGAAAGCAGTCCACCAGCTTGAACGACCAGTCTGCTTCTCGATTCATGAGCGCTGCAACTACCAGCTTAACTGTGCAGATGGAACTGATGAAAGAGAATGTACCATCTGCCAACCTGGGACCTTTCACTGCGACAGTGACAGGTTTGTATGTGTTCATAAACGAGTATACACTACTGTTCAAATGTTTGAGGTCGGTAAGATTTAAAAAAAAATGTTTTTAGTGAGGACTCTTACAATCAAGGCTGCATTTATTTGATCAAAAATACAGTAAAAACAATTACAGTTTAAAAAACTGTTATCTATTTGAATATATTTAAAAATGTAATTTATTGCTGTGATGCAAAGCTGATTTTTAAGCAGCCATCCTTTAGTGTCTCATGACCCTTCAGAAATCATTCTAATATGTTGATTTGGTGCTCAAGAAATATTTCTTCTTATTATCATTGTTGAAAACAGTTGTGCTGTTTAATATTTTATTGAGAACTGTGACACATTTTTTTTTAGGATACTTTGAGTAGAAAGTTCAAAAGATCAGCATTTATTTAAAATTGTTTTTTATAACAAAGTAAAACTCTTTACTCTCACTTTTAAACAGCCAAATCGATTCATCCTTTCTGAATGGAAGTATTAATTTCTTACTGACATGAAACATTTTAATGGTAGTGTATATATTTTTTCCCACCATATGATTGGTTTCTGTGTTCAAAATCGACCAATGTTTAATTCATTGAGCAGGTGTGTGTTTGAGAGCTGGCGTTGTGATGGACAGGTGGACTGCAAGGATGGCACAGATGAGCTTAACTGCACTGTGACCCTGCCTCGAAAGGTCATAACTGCAGCTACTGTTGGAAGCCTAGTTTGCGGTCTTCTGCTAGTCATTGCAATGGGCTGCACCTGCAAGCTGTACTCACTACGCACTCGAGAGTACAGGTAAAACCATCTTATCTAGAAAAATGAAATTTCCAAATATAATAATTTTACAACATTGTCAGTGATTTTTTTTTTTCCTGAGAAAAATCAGGACATTATAATGTGACACATTATGTTATAATAATGACTTTTAGTGACAATATTTCTGTGTACTCTTTTTTTGCCTTCTCAGCATGTTCGCACCAATCACTCGGCAGGAGGCTGAATTGATCCAGCAGCAGGCCCCGCCCTCTTATGGTCAGCTGATTGCTCAGGGAGTCATTCCACCAGTGGAAGACTTCCCTACTGAGAACCCCAATGAAGTAAGAGCTCCTGTTACTGTTTTAATACACAAAGTTTATGAGAAATATGCAATGCATCACATTTAAATATATTGTTTTAATATTCATTATTATTATTCATAATAATAAATACTTAGAAATCTTTTGTAACATTATAAATATCTTTATTATATGTCAATTACATGCTGTTATTTTGAACTTTCTATTTATTAGTGTTTATCATTGCTTACACAAAAATATTAAGCAGCACAACTGTTTTCAACATTGTTAATAATAAGTGTTACTTGAGCAGCACATCAGAATATTAGAATGATTTCTGAAGGATCATGTGACACTGAAGACTGGAGTAATGGCTGCTAAAATTCAGCTTTGCCATATCAGGAATAAATTATATTTTAAAATACATTAAAATAGAGAACAGTTATTTGTAATATTATTTCACAATCCGCTTGTTAAGTCGTGACCTAAGGAACGCCGTTTCTGGGTCCAAGCCTTAACTCGTTTCACTTGAGAATGGCATCTCGATGGCCGTTTATGAGCGCTATTTATTCATAGTATACATTTAAAATTTTAAAGTTAAACATTTTAAAAATACTTACAGTCTCCGTGCTCACAGCATCACAGACATTAATTTACATTTACATTTACATTTATGCATTTGGCAGACGCTTTTATCCAAAGCGACTTACATTGCATTATACTATACATTTGTATCGGAGTATGTGCAATCCCTGGGATCGAACCCATGACCTTGGCATTGCTAGTGCCATGCTCTAACCACTGAGCTACAGGAAAGCTAATTAATATTTTAACGATTTATAAAAGATGAATCACTGTCTGGCCATCTGGGATTTTGGTATGGAGATAAAGGTTGTGATTATAATTTTTTAGTTGTACTACACCACATCCTGTGTGTATATTTGAACTATTTGTTGTTTTCTTGTGGTATGAGATAGAGCGTTTGGACCCGGAAGCGCTGCCGCGTGACTTCAGACTTAACAACCGAATATTACTATTTTACTTTATTCCTTTTCTTTTTTTTTGAACAACAATTTTATTTGTCAAAAATTATCACACATTTCAACAATATTTTACATTTTCCATTATAACTAAATAAAAGAAAAGAAAAAGAAATTAAACTACTAATAATGGTAAAAAAAACCCCCAAAAAAACAAAAACAAAAACAGCAATAACAAATTTGTCTATATACTCTCAATGTCCATCAATTCCACAAAGGAGTCACCATCTAGACTCTCCAAAAAGTCATAGAACACTTTCCAGATGGACCAAAAGGTATAAAGTTTGTTTTTTAGAAAGTAGGTAATCTTTTCTAAAGCAAGGTGTAAGGTCATCCCCTTTATCCATTGAGACACGCCAGGACTTTCTTCTTTTTTCCAAGTACACGCTATTACATGTTTAGCTTCTAGCAAACAGAGAATTAACAATAATCTTTCATATTTGGTGATTTTAAAATTCAGAGGGCAGATATGCAATATACACAGCTTTGGATCAAGAGGAGTTCTTTTACCAATGATTTGACTTATGATATTCAATATTTGAACCCAAAAGCAATTAACTTTAGTGCATTCCCACATGCAGTGGAATAAAGTTCCCTTCTCTTGTTTACATTTATAACACATATCAGGAATATTTGGATTGAAATGATGTAATTTAACTGGAGTAATATATTGTCTACTTAACAATTTATACTGAAGCAATCTCAAGTTGGCGTTCACTGTCTGAGTTTGGGCTTTCAAGCATGCTGTTTGCCATTCTTCCTCAGTTATGTCAGCCTGCAAATCAGACCGCCATGCTTGAAGTCTATCATTAAATGATTCTTTAGATTTAGCAACAAACTGTTTATATAATACAGAAATCTGACCTCTTCCTTTCAAACAGTTTAGTGTGATATTCTCCAAATTAGAAAGAGTAGGCTCAGTCAGACTTTGGCTTTGTCTTCATAAAAAAAAGCTACGTAATTGTAAATATTTAAAAAAGTGTTTTTGCGGAATTCCAAACTTTGTCCTAATTTCCTCAAAGGACATAAATCTTCCCTCGTTATAAAGATCAGACACCTTGCTAATACCTTGATTTGACCAGAAATTAAAGCCTGGATCAGCTCTACCAGGATGAGAATTTCCATTGCCAAAAACTGGTGAGAAGGGTGAGAGTTGTGATGATTCCCCTCGATAGGCAAGAGCCTCAAACCAAACTGCTATGGTGTTTCTGGTATACGGGTTTTTAGTACACTTATTTAACTTTTTAGCATCTGTTGAATATAAATATAAATTCAAAGGAATTGGAATAGAGTGGGCCTCTATAGATACCCAGGTCGGAGGGCAATCCTTCTCAAAATAAAACATTGCTGCTCTGATTTGAGCAGCCCAATAGTACCATTTTAGGTTTGGTAGGTTTAACCCCCCTCTATCAAAAGGCAAGTAAAGCAAAGAGAGCCTGAGACGAGGGCGTTTGTTGTTCCAAATAAAGTTGGAAAACGTTTTTCTCATTAGAACAAAAAAAGTAGAATGTGGGGGGAGGGGGATGGATTGAAAGAAGTATAACAATTTGTTTTACTTTATTTCTGATCAAATAAATGCAGCCTGGATGAGCATAAGAGAATATTTAAATATCTTACCGATTCAAAACTTTTCAATGGTAGTATATAGTCTAGTGTTTTAAAAAAATTAATAATTTCAATCTCCCATCCCTAACCGCCTGTATGATATTTTGTAATTTCTGTTCTATTGTTTGTGGATTTTTGTGTTTGTCACTTTTGCATGTTTTTGTTTCCACAATGCTTTTTGTCTTTTTTCAGACTGTCTCACTCTCTCTGAGAGGAATACTACAGCTCCTCAGACAAGACAATGCTTCCTCTCTACGGCGAAGACGCAGGCCTCGGTTCGTCCGCAGAGCTGTGCGACGCCTACGAAGGTGGGGCTTACTTCCCCGGCCCGCACCCAGGGCAACACAGACCACAGCTTCTTCCTCCCAACAGACAGAAGCCTCTAATACTAGCACTGAACCCAGTCAGTCAAGTCCTGGAGTCTCCTCAGTGGCTACAGAGGCTGCCAGTCAGTCCTTGCCTCAAAAACTGTGTTTATCCCAACAGACAGAAACACAGCAGCAAGCGGAGGCTCCTCCTCCTCCTTCTCCCCCACCTCCATTTTCTGTCCAGCCAATTGAAGACCCTGAAACACAACAGACCCCACCCATCATCACTATCCCCCCGAGCAGCCCTTCCCTAGCATCTCTCTTCCACGCACTAGGGCGGAGCATTTCTCGTTTCAGACCCTCCCCGTCCCCGTCCCCTACTTCTCTTCCTCTTTCTGCATCCCCCTCTTTTTCTTCTTCATCCTCAGAAGATGAAGTGCTGCTGATCCCTCTCTCTGATGACACAACCTCTGAAGATGATGTGCCCATGCTGACATGAGTGACTTATTCTTTCTTTTCCCTTCCAGTTCTGCCTCTCTGTTAACCATGTTCTCGCTCTCCCTGCCTTTTTTTTTTTCTTTTTTTTTCTTTTTTTTTCAGCACTTGAGCGTCACCATGTTTGCTTCTTGTGCTGGCTTGGTGCCTTAACTTGTATTAGAGCATCTGTTTTCCTGACTTAAAAGACAAAGTATTGAATTAATATGTGTCAAAAATATTTGACAAGCGACTGCGTGTGTACAGATGTGTGTCGGTTGTGCACTTATCTTAATTGTTGAGTATGATAGAAGAGCATTTGCACAAAGAATCTCCCCCAGCTGGCTTACGAAATGTTCCTCTGTGATCCGCAATGTTGGTGAAAAAGATTGATTTTAGTTAGAATTGCTTTTATTTTTTATCTGCAGACATGGTTGTGTGATGTACATACGTGTGAGTTTACCTCATAATGCTACAGGCCACATTTTATTGTGTGTTCCTCAGAAGTGCCTTTGATTGAGCTTCCTGTACATCACTAGACAGTATGAGACTGCGTATGTGCTTGCACGTAGGGCCAAACACACTTGCACAAAAGTTTACACATAGATTTAGAACTCACCCTCGCTATGTATATGGTAGTGCATGGCAACTGTGGCAATAACTTAATAATAAAGACTTGTGTGTTGTGAGTGAGTGATTGTGTGTGTACGAGAGAGAGTGAACTAGCTGAAAGTGGTAAGCCACTCAGTGGAGACAATCCTTCTTGGAGGTTTCACTCGCACCTCCATATGCACCACCAACCTGAATGACATCACCATATCACAATAACTTGAATATGTTTTTCAAAATGAAAAGTTTAGATTTCATACTTTTCTGACTCAGTGGATAATAAATGGGCGACCAGTCGTAGTGCCATATATATAGTCCCTTGATTTCAGCTGCTGTTAAGATCTGTCAGTTCACTCCTTCTTTTACCCTGTCGATGTTGTTTTTATTCTATGTATTTTTAATGCAGAGATGTTGAACTCTCATCTGCTGAATGGTGATTAGAAAGACGTGGGTGGGAGTTATCTTTCTTAGATGAACTGATGATAGTAGGATGAATTTCACTGTATATATTTGCTAAACCTGGAAAATCCACAAAGAATAAAATGATTTGCACTTTTATTCTTGCTTGTGTGATTTCATGTGCCAACTCAAATGTTGTGGTTTAGTTTCTTGTGTTTGTGGAGAATGGAAAATACTTTATTTGCACATTTTAAAGCTGAATGGATTCTGCAAGGTAAAAAAAACAAAAAACACACTGTATGCTGTCAACATAGATCTAAAAAAAATCTAGAATGCAAGTGTTACAGGTAAAGAATGTGACTTTCCCTTTGAAGGGAATATGAAGCATTATGTCGTCAGTTCTACTGAAACAGTGAGAGGTGATTGTGTTATTTGCACTTCAAAGACTGCGTTGCCTCAGTTTCTTTACATCCTGAGGAGGAGGATCATTCTGCTCACAAGAGAAACAAACCAGTTTCCTGTCTCCAAATACAAGCTAAAGGACTAATACTATGCTGGTAAGAAATCTATTGATTTTTCTGTGTAAAGGAATGTTTTTTTTTATTATTTGTTCTAATGTTAAAAATTTGGGGTCAGTATTTTGTGTGTGTGTGTGTGTGGGCATGTTTTTGTGAAATATCAGGACACAAATGTGTATAATGACATGGGTATGACATAGGTATTACAAGGAGAGGGTGATTTATGAGGACATTACCCATGTCCCCACTTTTCAAAAGGCTTATAAATCATACAGAATGAGTTTTTGTGAGAAAGTAAAAATGTGCACAGTTTCCTGTGATGGTTAGGTTTAGGGGTAGGGGTAGTGTAGGGGGATAGAAAATACAGTTTGTACAGTATAAAAACCATTACGCCTATGGAATGTCCCCACATTTCACAAAAACAAGTTTTTGTGTGTGTGTGTGAAAGACGGATACTTTTATTCAGCAAGGACATTTGATATTTATAGCGTTACAAAAGTTCTGTATTTTAAATGAACGCTTTTCTAATCATCAAAGAGTCATGTTTCCACAAAAAAATTAAGCAGCACAACTGTTTTCATCATTGATAAATGTTTCTTGGGCACCAAATCAGCATATTAGAATGATTTCTGAAGGATCATGTGACACTGAAGACTGAAGTAATGATGCTGAAAATTCAGATTTGTCATCACAGGAATAAATTAACTGTTAAATTTTAAAATTAATTAAAATATAAAAGTTATTTTAATTGTAATATTTCACACTATTACTGGTTTACTGTATTTTTGATCAAATATAAAATAAATGCCTTGGTGAGCATAGGAGACTTCTTTCAGAAACAATAAAAATTCGTACCTACCCCACACTTTTGAACGGTAGAGTATGACTTCCTAAATTGAGGACTTCTATCTTTTTCGNGATTCCTTGCTGCATACCTCTGGACTGTTTATTGTTTCCTGGACTGTGAATGATATCTGCCTGCCTCGATCTACTGCCTGTACCCTGACTACGATTCTGCCTAGCCCTTGCTGTTCCTGTTTGCCCCTGCTTAGACCCTGCCTGTATGACAACGCTCACTTTTAATAAAGCTTTGCACTTGGATCCCTACCTGAGTCCCGCCTTCGTTACAGTCTTATTGCCCATAAAACATTTGTAATACTTCCTTTTATAAAATAATTAGTGCTTTTTCTTTGTGTTTTATGCTAAACTAGATAATGCCTTTTGCGCCTTGTGTTTGCATTGGCATATTACTGTTTCCATGTACCTGGGGGAAGTGCATCTTTGACCAAGTTCAGAGATCAATCAAAGTTGTGTCCCCGCCCACTGGTCAATACGCCTCTGCTCATTGGCCCTTGAGTGAAGCCGCAATCAACGTACCTGTCACTGCGCCAGAGGAGAATCCAGCACCTTACAGTTCTAAACCTCAAAGATCTAAAAGAGCAGAGAGACGTATAGAATCCATGGCGGTTCCACAACCAATCAGGATCAAGATCTGGATCCCCTCAGAAAGCCCCGCCCTCTCTGACTGGGAGAGAGAGAGACTAATGACTGCAGTTGATGAGGCTGTGAATGAAGTTTCCAGTTTACTGTCTGGTGTGTGGTTGTTTTATGTGCAGCACAGACAAAACAAATATTGAGAGACATAAATTTCAATTTCTTCCCAATCCTTTCTTCTTTAGCATCATTATTGTGGATGTTTGTTCATAGTGAGACGAGTTCCTGATAATCTGTTGCTGAACAGAGACATAAACAAATACTGCAAATTCATCTGGAGAAACAGTAGCACTGTTAACCACATGAAGTACGTTTCACATGTTTTACACTTCTTCACTGACTCTTACTGAACTGCACTAGCTCTGTCATTGGTTTGTTCTGTGCTAGTAGTGTTAGTAGTACTTGCTCACTTGTACTGATTTTCAAAATGTATTTTAGTTAGTCAACCAGTGTCTTTCTCCTCAGATGTGGCAGAGCCAAAGAGAACTACAGATTTGAGAGCTGCTTCGGCGTGACTGTGAGTCTCGTTTCATTAATACTACTACTACTCAAAAATATTGCACTTATTGTTCAGTCCTGCTTACAGATCCCAGATGAGCACCTAGATGGCTGTGCTGTTTATCCACATCCTGAGCATCCAATCCCGACAGTGCTGAGGCCAGAGGGGACGGGAGTTCCTGACACTGACTTCCTGCTCTATGTGTTCACTCACAGCACAGATAAATGCAGAGCAGAGGTATTAGAGACTACACTCTAAAAAATGCTGGGTTAAAAACAACCCAAGTTGGGTTGAAAATGGACAAACCCAGCGATTGGGTTGTTTTGACCCAGCAGTTGGGTTAAATGTTTGCCCAACCTGCTGGGTAGTTTTATTTAACCCAACAATTGTTTACAAATTACTATATGTCTGGCTTAAAATGAACCCAAAATAGGTTGGAAATTAAAAATCAGACTCATAATTACTAGAGGCAACAATAATAATCAAAAAGATGAGCATTTATTAATAAGCAATTTAATAAATGTTTATTGTTTAAATATTATTCAAAAAAAGTATTAATAAATGTTTGTTTATTAAACATATTAATAAATGTTAATTTCCAACATATTTTGGGTTCATTTTAAGCAAGAAATACAGTAATTTTTAAACAATATTTGGGTTAAATAAAACTACCCAGCAGGTTGGGCAAACATTTAACCCAGCCGCTGGGTTTGTCCATTTTCAACCCAACTTGGGTTGTTTTTAACCCAGCATTTTTTAGAGTGTATGAATCTACTGAGATTAATGTACACAGAAAAATCCCCAGAGTTAAATCAACTCTGCTCAGAGTACATATGGTCCCTCTCTAAATAGTGTTAAAGTAACACTGAAGCAGAGTTAAAGTTAATGAGATAATTAAGCAATTAATAAGGCAGTGACTGAAGTCAGTTGTAGTTATTGTGTTTCTCTTTTCTTCAGTGCTTGTTAACAGCAGGTGTTCATCACTAATGCACAATCATCACTAAATTGCTTAATTATCTCATTAACTTTAACTCTGCTTTAGTGTTATTTTAACACTATTTAGAGAGGGACCATATGTACTCTGAGCAGAGTTGATTTAACTCTGGAGATTTTGCTGTGTAGGTTGTCATTTAGTGTCTGTAACATTTTTACATGTCTGTCTCTCAGTCTAGTTTACTGGCTTATGCTGCTCACTGTCAGGCAGATCCAGAGGGGCGTCCTCTGGCTGGGACTCTGGTCATCTGTAGAGAGCCGCTCAATATGGAAAGATACACACATGAACACTATGTGCAGGTGACAGTGAGTGTGTTTGAGAAGGGAAAGTGAACTGCACTTATAGTACAATGAGGAAAAACTGATCTAGAGTACAGCACACTATTTGTCATCTTTGTTTTGGTACAGACCGTGATCCATGAGCTTTTCCATGTGTTGGGCTTCAGCAAAGATCTCCTCAGCAAAAGGAAGGATTGTTCTCTCTCCTCTCAGGGTAAGTAACGGAGCTTAAATGTTCTTTATGTAAATGAATAAATATCTATTAGAGCATTTGCCGGTATTTTTTGTCATCATTGTTTGTATTATGAAGCTGGTGTAGACTGCTGGTCTCATGGTCAGGTGATCAGCACAGACGAGATGGGGCAGGTTAGACTTTATTCTCCTACTGTGATCAGAGCAATGCAGAAACATCTCAACTCTACCCACACTGACCTTGGAGCTCCATTAGAGAACAAGGTACCCACCATGTACAAAACACTACTGTGACGTGATACCGTGATGTTATCGCCTTGATATTTGATATATACCATGGCACTCAATGTTAACCACATACAGTACATTCAAAAGTTTGAGGTCAGTAAGATTTTTTTCTTTTAAGATAAATTAATTAAAGGTGCTGTATGCGATTTCTCAAATTCGTTGTTGAACACTTGATATTTGAAATCAACCTAAACAAACCCACCCCTCTCTTTATTGCTCCGCCTCCAAAACTCACACTCCAATCCTAACCACCCTGCTCCGAGTCAATCTCGAACCCCGGCCCGCTCGCTGTTGGCATGTGAAGCGAATGCACTACCAGTGACGCTAAACACTTCATTCTCTAGCGGGTGTTTAACTGCAAAACTCTCACTATCTGGCCTCTGTTACACATGCAATGCGAGTGGATGTATGTTTAGCACAGCTGACACAAAACAAAATGCTTCATGAAAAATAAAGCGCAGATGATGAACGAACGACAAAGCAGCACAAAAAATTAATGTACAGTACACAAGAGTAAATACAAACAAGAGTTTGTTGATAATTGCCATCAGAACAGCAGCTCCAGACAATCAAAACCCAATGTTACTCACATGATAAGGAATCAAAGCAGCCTCCGCGTCTGTTTTCAGGCCTTCCCGATTAGCTCTCTCCAGCGCTGGAAAGCTCTTCTAATATAAACGTGGGTCCTAAAGCGCTTGTCCAGTCATAAACCTTCATTTTCAAATCTCCCTCTTGCTCATTCTCTCTCCTCGACAGTTATACGCCCCCTAATGCTGATTGGTTAGACTTTGTTGTTTGTATCGGCCCAACTAACATCCAGACAGTGTATTTGAAATAATACTGAGTCCACCTTTAATGATTTAGCAAGGATGCATTAAATTGATCAAAAGTGGCAGTGAAGACTTTTACATTGTTACAAAAAATAATATTTCAAGTGACACTGAAGACTGGAGTAATGGCTATGGAAGCTTGTTTCTGCCACTGAATTTAAAAATCAAAAAGGTAATTGCGACTTTTTAACTCACATTTCTGAGGAAAAAATATATAAACTCACAATTATGACATTTTCTCACAATTGCGACTATATCTTGCAATAAAAAAGTCAGAATTGTGAGAAAATGTCAGAAATATGAGCTTACTTTTTTTTCTCAGAATTGGACTTTATAACTTGCAATTGCAAATTCATCTCACAATTCTGAGAAAAAATGACTGAACTGTGCTGTGTTTTTTCTCGCCTTTGCAGTTACATCTAGCAGTTCTGACTTTTCTCGCATTGTGACTATTTCTCAGAATTGCAAGTTTATATCTCAAAATTCTGAGGAAAAAAATAAAATGCAAACTCACAATTGTGAGATAAATCGCAATTTACCTTTTGTGTTTTTTATTCCGTGGTACAAACAGGCTTCCATAAATGTCTGCTGAAAGTTCAGTTTAAAATATATTGAAATAGAAAACAGTTATTTTAAATTATAATAATATTTAACAATATTACTGTTTTTAATGTATTTTCATCAAATAAATGCAGCCTTGGTGAGCATTAGAGACTTCTTTCAAAAACATTAGCAAATTAAACAGACCCCAAACTTTTGAATAGTAGTATAAATCATGGCATTTATATGGTACTCCAAAGTATTACAAAAATATGGCACTACATTGATATTGACACTCTGATATTTTACCTTTAGTACAAAAAACGTATTACTTATATTTACACTTTGAATAGCATCTACCTTTCTTAATGTAATTAGCTGCTGCCTAATGTAAAACACAGATGATACACTCAAACACTCCCTCCCTCTGGCTCTTTCTTCCTCTCAGGATGTTGGTTCAGACGGTCTCTCATCACACTGGGAGGCCCGTGTGCTTCAGGGCTCCATTATGGCAGCTTTACTGGTGGAGCCGTCTTTAATTCGCATCGATCACATCACACTCGCTGCCCTCCAGGATACAGGCTGGTATTCAGTGAACTTTAGCCGAGCTCAGAGCCTGGTGTGGGGAGAGGGTAAGACATCCACTATTGAGCCAGCAAATCAGTCCAGTTTGCTGGTTTACATACATAAAGATACATACACTCACCTAAAGGATTATTAGGAACACCTGTTCAATTTCTCATTAATGCAATTATCTAATCAACCAATCACATGGCAGTTGCTTCAATGCATTTAGGGGTGTGGTCCTAGTCAAGACAATCTCCTGAACTCCAAACTGAATGTCAGAATGGGAAAGAAAGGTGATTTAAGCAATTTTGAGCGTGGCATGGTTGTTGGTGCCAGACGGGCCGGTCTGAGTATTTCACAATCTGCTCAGTTACTGGGATTTTCACGCACAACCATTTCTAGGGTTTACAAAGAATGGTGTGAAAAGGGAAAAACATCCAGTATGCGGCAGTCCTGTGGGCGAAAATGCCTTGTTGATGCTAGAGGTCAGAGGAGAATGGGCCGACTGATTCAAGCTGATAGAAGAGCAACTTTGACTGAAATAACCACTCGTTACAACCGAGGTATGCAGCAAAGCATTTGTGAAGCCACAACACGCACAACCTTGAGGCGGATGGGCTACAACAGCAGAAGACCCCACCGGGTACCACTCATCTCCACTACAAATAGGAAAAAGAGGCTACAATTTGCACGAGCTCACCAAAATTGGACAGTTGAAGACTGGAAAAATGTTGCCTGGTCTGATGAGTCTCGATTTCTGTTGAGACATTCAGATGGTAGAGTCAGAATTTGGCGTAAACAGAATGAGAACATGGATCCATCATGCCTTGTTACCACTGTGCAGGCTGGTGGTGGTGGTGTAATGGTGTGGGGGATGTTTTCTTGGCACACTTTAGGCCCCTTAGTGCCAATTGGGCATCGTTTAAATGCCACGGCCTACCTGAGCATTGTTTCTGACCATGTCCATCCCTTTATGACCACCATGTACCCATCCTCTGATGGCTACTTCCAGCAGGATAATGCACCATGTCACAAAGCTCGAATCATTTCAAATTGGTTTCTTGAACATGACAATGAGTTCACTGTACTAAAATGGCCCCCACAGTCACCAGATCTCAACCCAATAGAGCATCTTTGGGATGTGGTGGAACGGGAGCTTCGTGCCCTGGATGTGCATCCCACAAATCTCCATCAACTGCAAGATGCTATCCTATCAATATGGGCCAACATTTCTAAAGAATGCTTTCAGCACCTTGTTGAATCAATGCCACGTAGAATTAAGGCAGTTCTGAAGGCGAAAGGGGGTCAAACACAGTATTAGTATGGTGTTCCTAATAATCCTTTAGGTGAGTGTATTATGCTCTTGTTGAAGCTGGAGTCAAACCTCAGACTTGCCTGTTTACTGTTTTACCAATCTTGCTGTTTGTTTCTGTGTGTTTTAGGTGAAGGCAGTCAGTTTGGGTCCCTCTCTACCTGTCACAATTCTTCAACTTTCTTTTGCACAGACAGGTAATAAAACAAACAATGCATCTTTGAATAAACACAGGTATTTAGACACTGATTTATAGCAAACTATATTTTGCATGTTTAAATGGTGGGCTTGTTAAAAAGTAAAAAGGTTGTTTTTAAATGTTGTTATTATTATTATTTTTGAAGAGTAGAAAATGTGATACATAAACTGTCCACTGTCCTCCTCCCAGTGCATTGGGTTGTCACTACCTTCACTTACACAAGGGGAAGTGTCTCACTGATCCATACCTGGATGGCTGCCACATTTTCAAACCCCTAGCAAATGCTGTGAGTCTCCTGTTCTTTGTTTAGAGTTCTTTTTCTCTTTGCCTAGTGTCTCACCTTGTTGTCACCTTAACAAAACTTCCCACATGATTATCACTGTGTAATGCCACATTTCTTCATCAGAGTGAGTGCTGGAACAAGGAGAATCAGAGGAGTGGAATGAATGAAGGAAGTGGAGAGATATATGGCTCAGACAGCCGCTGTTTCATATCCAACCTCACCAGACTGGTAACACTTGTTCTCACATTTATGTACAAATGATAAATGTTTAAATATGACAAAGCAACAGTTTTCAGATACTTAGAACCACTAGTAAAGGCTTTTTTAACATAAAAAAAAAAATAATAATAATTATCCTTGGTTTTTTAGAATCATTCATCCTCCTGTGCATCAGTGGCAGGTCATTGTTACAGACACAGATGCACTGGAAGAAACAAATATCAAATTCAAGTAAAGGATTCTGATTGGTTGGATTGCCCAGCAGGGAAGAGTGTTGAGGTTAGTGATAACTCATCGGTTATCCCTGGAAACGTTAAAAGTAGAGTAGGCAATTTCGGACAGGCTAGCAATAGCAAGCTAGCTTTGAAAGCATAAGATCACACCCTCCTTTCAGTGCTCTCTCCAAAGCCACGCCTGGGACCAAATGCAATGATTGGACGAACACTTTTTGGTCCTGTGACTTCCACAGAAGATATATGTATGTTTTAATATTTAGACCACTTCTATTATTGATTCCTATCAGGATGTGAAGAGAGTTTTAACCAGCTAACAAAAAGTGTTTATAAAACAAATTGCCTACCCTACCTTTAAGTAAAACCTGCAGGTTAACATATAATGACTGAATCATTTAACACTTGTTTCACATCACTGGGCTGCCTTTTGATTTGTTTTAACTTTCTGTCTCTAAATTATATAGGTGTCTGGTTATCGGGGTTTAGTTTTCTGCCCAGACAACAGATTATGTAAATATTCTGATTTAGCTCCTCCTACATCAAGGCAAAAGGCAGATAACCTTCTTAGCGTTGGTGCATCCATTGAAAGGTTGGTCTAATCCTTGTTTTTTTTCAAATCTTAAATGATTTTCTATGTGTTTTACCTGCATCACAATATGTCAGCAGTTTCAGAATTCAAAATACAGTGTATTTCTTTTTCAGCTGAGTCTATCTATAAGTAATATATTTTTTCTGTATCGTAGTGATCATGATGTGAAGGAGAAAGATGCCACTCCTCAGCCCAGTCTCGTGCCTTTCTCCTCAGTCATAGTTTCTAAGGAAGAGATCATTGTGGCAGCAGTGCTGAGCATCATGGCTGCTTTCTCTCTACTGTCTTCTGCAGTGCTCATCTACAGGAAGTGTTCATCAGCCAGGGTCAGAGTACATGCTGCCATTGAGCCTCCATACAGGTCACCGTTGTCACCCACCCAGTGCATCAGTAGGAACTGATGGTAGAATAACCATGGACAATAAGATTCAGGAAGGCTAAACCATTTTTTAATGGCAGCTCAAAACAAAACAAAACAAAAAATTTACTGAAACATTTATATATGGTTAATATTCATGCTTTATAGTAAAGGTTTAAAAAAATATTGAATTAAACATTTTGTGGAGACAATTAATACATAAAATATTTTTATGACGAAGTTGAAGAAGTTGTGATGTGATAAGTGGATTTTACAGAGGTCATAAATGTTCCTTAACTCAGAGAGAAGTTCTTTATTTAATTAAAATGTATGTTTTCTGGACTAATATAGCTTTTCTACTTGTCTATTCAGGTATTCATATTGAAATCAATATATGTCACTATTATTCATAGTCTTTTAATCTTTTCAGGTGTACCTACAAAAGTCACTGAACAGAAACATGATTCTCAGGATTTATGTAGTCAACAAGATTACAATTTTTTCAAATTATGTGGTTACAATATTAAGTAAATTGAGAGCAAAATAAAAAAAGCTAAATTCAGACCAGTTTCTCAAACACTCCTGTTATAATAACAATATATTTTTTATTCCACAAACAAACCGCAATACATGGAAAGTGTCGCAGAGCCAGCGCTTTCAGATAACCTAAATGTTTAANTATTCATATTGAAAGCAATATATATTATGTCACTATTATTCATAGTCTTGTAATCTTTTCAGGTGTACCTACAAAAGTCACTGAACAGAAACATGATTCTCAGGATTTATGTAGTCAACAAGATTACAATAGTTTTCAAATTATGTGGTTACAATATTAAGTAAATTGAGAGCAAAATAAAAAAAGCTAAATTCAGACCAGTTTCTCAAACACTCCTGTTATAATAACACTCCATAATAATAACAATATATTTTTTATTCCACAAACAAACCGCAATACATGGAAAGTGTCGCAGAGCCAGCGCTTTCAGATAACCTACATATGTTTAACAAAATAGTTTATGCATATTAAGACTGAATACAAGAAAATAAGAATGTTTTCATATTTACGATTATGTTACTAAACAGTTACAGACTATGATTAACTAAACTATACTTCTGTAATGATATATTTTTTTTATTTTTCTTAATATATTGATGAGATTATTGGTTGAATAGAAAGATTAATGAATTTATCTTCAACCTTGAAAGAACTTGCAATACAGTGCTTTTATCCTTTTTGTAAAGGGCACATCTTTTAGATCCAAGAGGATGAAAGCAGCAATAAAAAGCTCATCCTGGTTTTTGCCTCAGGCTCAGGAAGTGTCATCTGTGAAAGATGAGTAACAAACATTAGCTTTAGAACATATATAGGTATCAAGTAAATTGGTATCAATATAGTGATATCAGATCAATTTATTAAAATATGTTGTTTACATTAGCAATGACTTATTGGTCCTAGTGCTGTAAAAATACATGTACATGATCTCAGTACCTGACATCTCTCAGTGGAGTAATTCAGATCAGTGCAGAGCTCAATGTTGTCTGCCTCCTCTTTCTCCTTGTTTTTCTAATTAAAAAGGTAATCAGATCAAACACAGACATCAATATAATACACTGCCCAGCCAAAAAAAATAAAAAATAAAATCTAGTCAATGACTGGATCATTATTGCTGTGATTGTTATGTTTCGAGCATCTTGTATGTATGGGAACAGTTCTTTTAACCCTAATTGATGTAGTATGTAGATTGAATTTCTTAAACAACCATGTAGGAAGACGTATCATGGCCATTTTCCAGGATGACAAGATTCATCAGGCTCAAATTGTGAAAGAATAGTTGGGAGGGAGCATGTCATTTTTTCACACATGATGAGTCGAGACCAAAAATTGATGCACCTCTTGATGGAAATAACACAACATTTATTTCCATCAAGAGGGGCATCAATTTCTGGTTAAGATTTTGTATTGAAAATGCAAGAGACAAGCACTCTGTAAAGTCTACAAACTTATAACATGCTAGAATTATTTGCCTATTTAAATCCAAACAGCGACCTTTTTTTTTCTTTCTTTTTTTTGGGGTCGGGCAGTGAATAATATAATATAATGCCCCATTTTTCATAGGACAAGTGGTTTGGAAAATGGATGAATAGTTTTTATATAATTAATAATATGTTGTAAGACTCACTTTGCTCATTTTCATTTTAAAGCATTGGATTTCCTTTTTCTTTATTGTGTCCTGGATCATCTGCTGCACAAACTTGTGCATTATCACCTGCTGGGCCTGTGAGGAGAGGGAAAAAGACATGCTATATGTCATCCAGAATGCTTTAAGATTTATAATTAGCTTTTGCTGTTGATCTGAATAAATTATAATTTTTCATTACCTTCTTCATTTCACTCTCATCTTCAACAGGAACAGTGTTGTGAGTCTTGTGGTCTTCCTCAGCACAGGACAGACACACAATTCTATGATCATCTCTACAGAACAACTCCATAGGTCTGTCATGATTCTGGACTATTTTAGGATTGATGTTCTCCATAAGGTCAACCATCATGACCTGCTTTATACTTGTAAGCTCCACTTTAGGCTTACAGTAAGAGCTCTGACACATCAGGATTTCCGATTGAGAACATTGCTGCTCAAGATCTCTAAGATCTGCTCTCTTGCTGAAATTTTCTTTACAGCATGGACATCTGTTATCATGACTGCTTTCCCAGGATTCCTTCAGGCAGGCCTTACAGAAGTTGTGTCCACATGGGGTCGTCAGGGGATCAGTGGACAGCTCCAGACAAATGAAGCACTGACTGCTTGAGAAAGTTGGTACTGAAATAAAAAAAAAAA
>RJVU01071502.1:9157612-9194446 GCA_003731715.1 Anabarilius grahami
AAAAAAAAAAAAAAAGAAAAAATACTTCACAAACATTAGAAAAACAACCCAAAAATATGTGAACCTAAAGACAAAACCGACTTCACATAAACAAACATTTCTTAAATAGTGTTTTTCTCTGAGGCATGGTAAAGCATGGTACTTGCAAAAAATCAAGAAAATTAGATTTAAACAATAAGACTAAACGTGTTGAGCTACATAACAACAATTAGTTTACCGTCTATAAACGTAACCAAACAGTTGTTTCCTTGTCTATTAAAATGTGTAATATATTAAAGCGTCTTTGGTGTTTCCATGGTTTCTACAAAATAAAACAGGAAACCAAGGGTAACGCGGGTATGACGCAATTGACAGGCGACTCCTCACACGTCCCGGAGCCTTGGTTAAAATTGCAATTTTCTCACGATTTACAAATAGTTGAAAACATTTGGGATATTGTAAGTACTCAAGTGAACAAAATATATAACACTGGCCTAGTGGTTTTTGGATATTTTACAGCCAAATTATTACATATTGCACCTTTAATAGAGTGGGGGAAAACACCCAGTAGCCCCTCAATGCAGAACACAAGATATCCAGGGTTAGGGGGTAGGTTTAGGGCTATGTAAAGTGGAGTTGGATCTAGATCCCTGCCCCATAGATCTCCTGTTCTGCAGTGAGGACCATCTCAAAACGCCCTTTTGGTACAAAATTAAATTTGTACCAAAAGGAGCGCCCCACATGTGGGGTAAAATGCCCCCACTCTGAAGATGGAATTTGCTTTAGTTACACCAAAATCAGTACAAGTAGTTTTAGCTTAAAATAAAAAGACAAGCTAAAACCAATCAGAATCAAGGACAGGAACTTACCGTTTTATAAATATGAATATTTATTAATGATAAATAAATCAATTAGGCTATTTGAAAAATATTTTAAGCTGATGAACTGGCAAGCTAACTAGCTAGCTGATGCAAACTTGAGGTAATTTTTAAACAAAGTCCAAATATTTTTATTCAACCAACTAGTTAGATTACATTTGATGGAAAAACAAAGGATGTGATGTTCAGACCATGGTAATTACAGTAACTATGATAGTGGGAATTGATGTACCCTGGGGGCATCACAGACTAGGTTTGAAAAAAAAAAGGTGGCTGGAGAATAACCTTCCAGCTCCTCCTCTCTCGACCTACTGTGGGCATGATGGGTGGAGCTGCATCCCCAACCACACCCTAACCCTAACCCTTAAACAGGTTAAGCTCCACCCTTCAGCTCCAAAGAGGTGGAGCTGGAAGTCATTTAGCTCTGCAGCGAGCACCACCACTTGGAAAAATTGCGTCATTCTAAAACTATAATTATATTTTCCTTAAATAACATGTAGTCTACTCCCTAACTACATGCCTTACTATTCTCATATCAAATATAACTGATGTTCTGTATCAAATATAACTTTTTTTCTCACTGCTGAATTAGATCACTTACCGTGAAATCCGTTTTCTCTCAGGTACGTCGCCAGTGAGGTGAATACGTCTACATCACTCGTCAAATTAGTCCATAGCAACAACAAAAACGTATGTTGATTTCATCTAGTGGTTATCTTGGGGAAAAACAGTATGGGGGTGTTTTACCCCAAGGGGGTGTTTTACCCCAAGGAGGCGTTTTCCCCCACTGTAATACACCTCTGAAATATGTTTAGACTTCTAAAACTCTGCTCAGACTTCTTTGACATTGTTGTATATTAAAGCCCCCCTGTAGTCAATCATTTAATTTTTATCACAAAAATGACACATATAGCTTTAGCCTAAACATTTTTTTCCTGTGAAAATAATTTCTTCATGCATTAAAATAGTTTGATTGCAACTCTACACCCTTGGTTTGAATATGCAAATTGGTCCTGCCTGCTGCCTCCACTCAATCACACAAGCTCGGACTACCTGGTCCACTGTCAATTTTACTGTAGTAAATGCTGCACGATGGCAAGTGGAAATACAGGTTTAATTCAGCCATATATGTTTGAACCAGACACTGATTCAGAAGTAGTGGAAGAGCTAATTATACAGGCTCGTTCGTCTACATTTCCATGTATCAGAATGGTAATGCGTTTTATGTATCGCTTCAAAGTGCGACACATACTGGTAATTAATATGATAAGCCTTTGGCTTGACTACGTTATCAAAGTGTAGGCTTACAACCAGGGTTAGGTGCTTCTAATATTAGTGTTATTCACATATCATTTTCCTTTTGATTTTAAGGATAACTTATGGGTATGGGTTAGGGGTAGGAATGTGGTTAGGATAACATTTTCAGACAGGAATGTAGTTCCAGGATAAACAAAATATGTCTAACTCGGCAAAATCAGGACATGCCTCCCTCAGCACAGGACAGACACACACACACATCTGATCATTCCTGCAGAAAAGCTAGAGGTCTCTTGTGTTTCTGGCAAATAAAATTCTCCAGATTTTCAGAGTACATGTATCTATTGTGATGTCACAGTATTTTTTATGCTGATATTTACCAATCTGTGTTCACTAGTGTAGTTTTTATTACTATTTTGAATTAGTTTTTATATTTATATTTCCCATTTTTCATTTTTGTTAAATTTTTAGTAATTTTGCTGTTTGGTTTGTCTTTTTTTTGTCGTCTATACAGTTAGTTTTAGTACATCAAGTTAAACTAAATGAGAAATGTTAACTCTGAAGTCAATGAATTTTAAAGAACTCAGATAATGTACATTACCACAAAACTGAAATAATTTAAAAAAAAAAATGTTTTGAAAATCTTTTAAGAAGAATTTCAGTACACTACTTTAGTAAACTACTAACAGAATTCTGGTTATTCTGGTAGATCTGAGGTCATGTTCAGACGTACTGCAATAATCTGTGATTTTTCATTAATTGGTCTCTGATTAAAAACACTCAAACAAAAAGCAACCAGTAAGATGTAAGTGTTTAAATTATGCGTCTGGAAGCAGCATGACAAATATCAGGCTGACATTGTAATGATAATTTAATGATAAAAGCAATACCAACTATGAAGTGATACACCAAGCCATTCTTAACAAAAATGGAATAAATTCATATTTCTATATTGTCCTATCAATCTAATATTTTACTTCCATTCCCAGAGAGCAACAATGCATACATCTGAGCAATAAAGTGCTTTGCTTTAAACGTTAAAGGGTTAGTTCACCAAAAACTGAAAAGTCTGTCATTAATTACTTGCCCTCATGTCATTCCAAACCCGTAAGACTTTCGTTCATCTTCGGAATGCAAATGAAGATCTTTTTGATGAAATCTGAAAGCTTTCTGTCCCTCCGTTGACAGCTATGGACCTAAAACGTTGACGTTTCAAAAAGTTCATAAAATGATTGCAAAACGAATCCATATGAATTAAGTGATTTAGTCCACATTTTTTGGGAGACTTGATCACTTTATATGATGCACAGATTTAATTTAGGCTTATATTCACATGTAAACATTCATCAACTCACACATCAGTTGCGGTAAACGGTAGCTCAAACATGTTTGCTTGACGTGAGAGAACCAATGAGGTTCATTCTCGTGTGTTACGCAGCAAGTTTGAACTTCCGCAAGAGATTTATTCTTGTGCGTCATTCAGGTTTGTTTGATCTTCTGTTTATGTTCACTGATGAATGTTTATATGTAAGTTAAAGCCTAAATTAAATCATCAATCATCATAAAAAGCGATCGAGTCTCTTCAGAAAATGTGGACTAAACCGCTCAATTCATATGGATTAGTTTCTCTTTATGAACATTTCCAAGCGTCAACATTTCAACTGCATAGCTGTCTATGGAGGGACAGAAAGCTCACAGATCAAAACTGTCGGAAAAATGTCTTCAGAGTTTGAAAAAGTGTCAGTAGCAAAGGTTAAAAATGACAATTTTATTATTATTATTTTTATTTCAATTAAATGAATGTACTATATTTTCATTTGATAAATATTTTTTATTTAAGATGATTTTATGGAACTAAATTATATTTATGAAAAAGTTATGATCCATTTATTACCTATTAATCACTTTTTGAGCATATAACTTAAACGGTCATAAATCTTGAATGCTTGATATATTTTCCAAAACATTTTAACTCTAAAACTGTGAGAAAAATCAAAGCCATAAATATAAACAAGTTGTGTTCCAAATTTAAAGTTGAAATCTCAAAATTTTTCAGTAAGATTTTGTTTGGGCGCAGTACCAAACGTTTCTACTAGATGAAAGTAGCTTCCCATTCGTTTCCAATTGGGTCATTTTTGTGACTATTGTTTTCAGGACCATTTAATCTTTTTTCTCATAGCAAGTGCCAAAACCTTTAACAAGTTTCGTACCATTCTGATGAAGTAAAAAATTCTAAAAAACCAAAACATAAAATTATTTGGTCAAAAAAGGAACAGAGGGTTAATGCTGCTTAAAAAGGACATCTCCTGGTTGTTTTATTATCACTAACATGATTGGACAGCCCATATCATGACAAACAATAGGGTGCTGAAATGATAGTATGCGTGATTTATCTAAAACATCAGAATAATAGAGATAATGGTGTGATTTTTTTGTAAATTACAGCCATGAAACGAATCAACAACAACAACAAAAATTTTTTATTCATCTTTATTTGAGGTGTTATTGTAATGTTAGCAATGTGATTGTGAAAAGAAATGTGTTTTACCAGCAAAAAATATTTTCATTATTCTATTACAAATGACAGTTTTTATTACAAATGTAAAAAAAAATATTCTACCAATGGTTATGATTGACTAAAATCCATTTATTCTTGCTGACAGGTGATATGATCAGTGGGGCTAAATTTTTATCTCCATTATTAAAGCCTGGGCTAAAGTAAGGATAGAGTTTCTCAGTAAAAGACTGACCAGTGAAAGAGTAGATATGAGACCTGGCCTCCACATCATAAAAGGAGACCAGACCCTCCTCATAATCCACAAACACACCCACATTCTGGGGCTTCACTTTCAGAGAGAGAGAGACAGACAGACAATCACAGGCCTTGTACTCACTTCCATTCCTCAACCACAGAGTCCAGAGTCCATTCCTTGGACTCAGAGTGATTATTCCCTTCCTGTTAACAGACTCCCTCGCCACACCTAAATCCCACTCAGTTTTCCCTTCTACCTGCACCTCAAAATAAAATTTCCCAGAGGAGAATCCCTCCTTCCCCAGGACACTGGGACATTTATCAAACCTCCGTGGATTGTCTGGGACAATCTGTCGTGTTTCTCCATATCCAACTTGTTTGTCATCCTCAGACAAGAGGAGTTTTGGGTGTGCTGTTTCAGGATCCACAGTCACATTCACTGAAAGACAGATCAGGACACATAATTAGCAAACTTTTGTTAACATTCCTGTGTAGTACGGCATAAACAATACAACCATAGATCATTTATATTTGCTACTTTTCAAATGCCCTTTATGTATAGATTTGTCACAATTACATTCAGTTTAGTTTGTCTTAGTTTCACTTTCATGGACTTTTAGTTTATCATCAGTTTTCCTATTTCCATGGACAATCATCACAGCTTGTTCATCACTGTGTATTTACAAGTTCCTCTTGGTTTTCAGTTCATTGTCAGGTATTGTTGTGATGTGTTGAGCTGTACACGCTTCATAGATGCGTCTTCTTCTGGATTATCTGTGTGCTTAGTTCAACTACTTTGTGATTTTTTAACCATCTTCATCATCTTTGGACTTAATTCGTGACAAGATTTATTTGTTTTATACTTGTCCCAGACTTTCAATCTCAAAATATAAATATTCATTAATTACACATTTTAAACTATGATAATTTAAAGAAAAGTATAATAATGATAAAGCATTTTGTCATTTAATGTGTGAAAATGATTTTTTCATTTATGGGTCAATGACGTGACACCTACATTTTCTGTCCGGTTGCATTTCTTCCGTTAAAATTTGGTTTAAATGCATAAAAAGATACCATATATATATGTAGTACCTCTCCTGTGCATGTACTCACTTTAACTTTTCAAAAAACATTAGTTATTTGTAATTTTCTGTTATTTAAAGTGTCAAAATAATCATGTGGTGCGACCATCCGGCCATAACTTCTGTTTTGAAATGTAATTGAAATTACTCTAAATTTATTCAAATTAATTTTCTGCACTAACTGGCATGATTTCCAACGTGTTTTGCAATCCTGTACAAAATTGCAAAGCATTCGCATTTATATTTCTTCATAATATAAAAACAAACTTTGTCCGATGATGTCCATTTTATGAAATATGTGGTGCGACCATCAAAAAACAACCACTTTGGGACTTTCATGTTGAAATCCATTCAAAGACAGGAAGTTGCATCATATACCAATTTGCAAAGGACCCATGGAAGCAACGAGCAGGTATGGAACTCTGTCTTAAATTTGGAAAAAAATAACCTTTTTAACGGCTGGTTCCCACATTTGGATATCATGTGGTATGATCTAAAAAAAAAACTATGAATATTAAGTTATTTCTGCAAATATATACTTTTATTACAAATTTCATAGTGACCTTTTGTGGGAAGCTAGCTTGTTTTGTTTAGGTGGCCAATTCTGTGCCTGTAAATTTTGACTGAATTTGAAAATATCATGTGGTGCGACCACTGCAGAGTGTTTTCCATGATAGAGTTGTGTCTTAGATTGGCAGTTTTTGTGCTATTTTATTCAATTGAATGAGGCATTTATGAATGAGGCATTTATATAGCGCTTTCCCATGTACAACTGTACACCCAAAAGCGCTTTACAATCATATCAGGGGTCTCTCCTCATCCACCACCAATTGATGATTTATATACATAAAGTACTTGATTTTAGTATCATTTGTAACAGATTTTTATGCAATTGTTTATTTTATTTTATGAAAATATTTCAGACAGTTTATGTTTGTATTGTACAATAGGAGAAAAATGTAAAACAAAATTGTTTAGAGCATATAATTTCAGTTTGGTAATTATGCATTTATTAGTCATTTATTGTTTATTTATTTATAACTATTTCAATTTATTTAACCAGATGCTGGCCATAAAACTCCTGGCCATAAAACCACTGGCGTGTTAATTCTTACCCTGCAGCAAGAAGTTACACCTTGCTAGGAGTAGAGTGAAATGTTATTACAATTTAAAATATCTGTTTTCTATGTGAATAAATAGTAAACTGAAATTTATTCCTGTGATCAAAGCTGAATTTTCAGCATCTTTACTCCAGTCTTCAGTGTCACATGATCCTTCAGAAATCATTCTAATATGCTGATATGCTGCTCAAGAAACATTTATGATTATTATCAATGTTCATTTTTCTGTGGAAACTGTGATATATTTTATTTGTCAGGATTCTTTGATAAATGGAAAGTTTAAAAGAACAGCATTTATTTGAAATAGAATCTTTTGTAAAATTATAAATGTCTTTGATCAATTTAAGCCCAATGTGTCCTTGATGAATTAAAGAATTAATTAGTCAACTTAAATGGAAGTTAACTTAAATGAAACGGTGCACTTATGTTTGCGATGTGATTTACTTAATATAAATTTTTTTTTATAAAATTTGTGTTCATGAAAATTCTGTGAAATTTTAATAAAATCTGCTTTAAATCAATTTTTTTGTATAAAATTGATTGTTTATTGATCTCTTCAAAGATTTTTAATTATATTTAAAGTCTTCGTGTCATTTGGAGCGACCACACATCATGTGGTGCGACCAATAATAGCAATAACTGTATTAAATTAAAAATAAAATATCAAATTTCTGTGGTTGAAATATGAATCACTGATACAGTATGCTTAAGTGAATGGTATGTTTAAAACATTTTTATCAGTTTTATGCGATTTACAGGAAAAATAAATGTTAAACTACATTTAAGAAGGCAACTCTGAAGTTATAGAACAAAAATATAAGGTCATTCTTTACAGAATCTCAAACGAACTGCAAATACTTTGTTTCTAAACACTTTAATTACTGAGAACTTGTTTAAAAAATGTTAAGCATGTTAAGGAAATGAATTAATTTTAAAATAAATCACGGTCGCACCATATGACATTTTTTAAGGCTATGGCCAATTAATCTAGATGAAAAAACAAAACGCTAAAATCACTTAATTTAACATTTTAATATGAATTTATGAGTACACAACATGCTTAATGTTTGAACAATTGCAATAGATATTATTTTTTGTATTTTGAAATTGGCCAGTCGAAAATCCTTATATGTCACTGACCCTTATTTATTTTTTTAAAAATGATGGCTGTTCCACAATTTTTTTTTAGAGTGTTAGAGAAGATCTTGAAATAAAATATGAGGCATGTGATGTGAAAAACAAATATCACTTGTGATACTTGTGCGTAAAAATTAGCAATGTAAAACAGATGTGATGGAAATCAACTGTGGATATAGATTTTTTTATGACTTTTTTTTTTTTTTTTAAAGACAGAATTCTGTGATCCAATGCATGACATTGTTTGTAGACACATTAAACAAGAATCTTTTCTAAAAGTTCACAAGGTCAAAAGTACCCATAGTTGAAGAAACACCCATATAATATTAATATCTATAAATGTGAAATTGTTTGTATACATGTTTAAATGTAGGGAAATGGCACATATGACTTGTACCTGTAAACTTCTCAATCCTCCTTAGCTCTGTGGAAACAATTTATACATTTGATAATTATTGTCTCTAAAGAATGAAAGATTTGTAGAATAATTTGTAGAACAGTAACAGTCTCAGCTTTTAAGCATAATTCAATTTACATTTATTCAGAATAAAAATGTCAGAAAAACCAAGCTGTTTTCATACTAATCATAAAGCGAGAAGCTCACCAGTTCCTGTAATCTTCACCATTGCACCATTGAGAAATTCTTGATGCTTTGTTAGAGCTCTCCTCAGAGCGTCCTCCCTCAGATTAGTGTCAGTACTGATCCCAGTCCAGATCTTGGTGTCTAACGGGCTGCACAGGGATGGATAAATCTACAGCAGAAGAGAAGGGAAATCCCTCAGCATGTTGAGTGTTGTGCTGTGAGGAGAGCAGAGAGACGGACACTGACCTGTAGGAGGTGCAGGTGATCCTCAGTGTGTGAGAGCTGCTCCAGCTCAGTGTCTCTTCTCTTCAGCTCAGAGATCTCCTGCTCTAATTCTTTAATGAGCTCTGAAGCCTGTTTCTCTGCTGCTTTCTGCTTCTGCTCCATCACTTCCAACAGCTCAGACTGACATCTCTCAATGGAGCGGATCAGATCCGTGAACAGCTTAACACAGTCTGCTTTCTCTTTTTCTGAGCTTTGCTAAATAAAGGATAATGTACAGTCAGTCTTATTGTCACGATCCTGGTGTTGTGCCTGTTTTGTATGATCTTTATGTTGAAGTTATGTTACTCTTGTTTCTGTGGCCATGTTTGTAGTTTTCCCTGCTGATTAGTCATCCCCATGTGTGTCTTGTTAACTTGTTATCTTGTTAAGCTTGTTTGCCCCTGTGTATTTAAACCCGTGTTTCCTCTGTTTTTTTGTCAGCTCTTGTCCTATATGGTTGTATGTTGGTGTGACTCAGTTCTGTTCCTGAGGACTTATTACACTCCTGACATAGATACCAAGCAAATAATTATGTGGACGTGACATGAAATAAAGATTTGAATTGAAATGGTATCATTTTGCCTTTATAGTAGTGGTAATGAGATGAAGCCTCATGAAGCATTGAAGCTTTTCAGCCAAGTGGTTCACAAAAGGGTTCAT
The DNA here is from genome assembly GCA_003731715.1 of Anabarilius grahami. Lineage (NCBI taxonomy): Eukaryota > Metazoa > Chordata > Actinopteri > Cypriniformes > Xenocyprididae > Anabarilius > Anabarilius grahami. Next base: position 9,167,329 of record RJVU01071502.1, read on the forward strand.
TTCTCGAGGCTGAATTTGCTCACAATACCACCTGGTAGCCAAAGTGTAAAACAAGCAGATACATATACAGATGACCTGATGTGATCTGTGATGCACACTGTATTTTGCGCCAGTTAAGGCTTAGAAATAACGGTGAAGAAACAAAAAACAATTTCCACATACACTGCGTTGCAAATTATTATGCAAGCGACATATCAGTAAGATTTCAGTACAATAAACATTCAGATTTTAGTTTTTCTAAGAAAATGTTTGTTTATTTATCCATCCATGTCTTTTTAGATAACTGGTATCAATCTCAGACAAAATAATTTGCCAGATCTATGGAAACCCTACTTAGAGGTTGTTCCACATTATTAAGCAAATCACAGTTCTCATGCAATATGGGGAGGAAGAAAGATCTTTCTGAAGATGAAAAGCATGAAATGGTGCAATGTTGTGCAAAAGGCATGAAAACAACTAATATTGTGTGAAACTGAATGGAGATTATCGAATTATCATAAGATTTGTGAGTGATTTAGAGCACAGCAGAACTCGGTCAGATAAAGGCTTATTAATGAAAGTTCCTGTCAAAAAAATTAATTGTATTAAAAGGGCAGCTATAAAAAAAGCCAGTGTTGAGCAGCAAACAGGTATTTGAAGCTGCTGGTGTCTCTGGAGTCTCAAGAAGCTCTCCATGCAGGCTGGCAGTTGTGCGTAAAGATGCATTTTAGCCACTCCAAACCAAACCTCACAAAGAGAAACATTTACAGTGGGTGTAGAAATACATGAAGACTCATTTTTAAATAATTTTATTCACTGACGAATGCCGTACTACAATGGATGGTCTAAATGGATGGATTTCTGGATGGTTGGTGAATGGCCACCACGTTCCAACAAGACTGCGACGTCAGCAAGGAGCTGGCGGGTGATGATTTGGGCTGGAATATTGGGAAGTGAGATGGAGGGTATTTAAATGACTTTTGCAAGATATGTGGAGTTCATAACTGGCCATTTTCAGCTATGGTATAAAAAGGAGGATAGTGCATAGTACAATGCACTATTGTACAATGCACTATGCACTATCCCATGCTGCAAAAAAACACCACAGCAATAAAACTGTTTGAAAATGTATTTCTAAACCCATTGTAAATGTTTCTCTTTGTGAGGTTTGGTTAATGGTGGCTAAAATGCATCTTTACGCACAACTGCCAGCCTGCATGGAGAGCTTCTTGAGACTCCAGAGACACCAGCAGCTTCAAATACCTGTTTTCTGCTCAACACTGGCTTTTTTTATAGCTGCCCTTTTAATACAATTAATTTTTTTGACAGGAACTTTCATTAATAAGCCTTTATCTGACCGAGTTCTGCTGTGCTCTAAATCACTCACAAATCTTATGATAATTCGATAATCTCCATTCAGTTTCACACAATATTAGTTGTTTTCATGCCTTTTGCACAACATTGCACCATTTCATGCTTTTCATCTTCAGAAAGATCTTTCTTCCTCCCCATATTGCATGAGAACTGTGACTTGCTTAATAATGTGGAACAACCTCTAAGTAGGGTTTCCATAGATCTGGCAAATTATTTTGTCTGAGATTGATACCAGTTATCTAAAAAGACATGGATAAATAAACAAACAAACATTTTCTTAGAAAAACTAAAATCTGAATGTTTATTGTACTGAAATCTTACTGATATGTCACTTGCATAATAATTTGGAATGCAGTGTAGACTAATCTATTTATTTAAATATGTTTGTTTTTCTGGTGCTATATAATGATTGTATAAAAACTGTGTAATAAACATATTGGCTTGAAATGAATGGGGCTATCAAATGTGTAAATCAATTATTTGGTCATAATAGGCAGGAGGGGCGATATTATTATTCTAAAACTACACATTTTGAGGGGATCTTATGGGTTTATAATATAAATGTTGCACCAAGATTCGAACCGCTTCCTGAACCAGTCAGGCAGAAATGAGGCTTCGGACGTCATCAATGACGTCATTGGTATAAAGCGATACAAGCCTCGAAATGCGCTTCACTGAAAGATTCCGGGATTTCTCGACACACGCTCCGAAGCCACGGCACAGAACATAATAAGCATAACAGTCACATTATAGCCTTGTCCGGTGTTGGGGAAAGTTACTTTTAAAAGTAAGGCATTACAATATTGCGTTACTCCCTAAAAAAGTAACTAATTGCGTTAGTTACTTTTTATGGAAAGTAATGCGTTACATTACTTTTGTGTTACTTTTTCTCATCTGGGTTGGTCTGTTTGTTTGTTTTTACAAAAAAGTTATATTTTTGGCAAATGTAAAGGCCCTTTCACATTCTAGAACTAGTCTAGAATACTCATCATGTTTACACAGTTCACACAACGCCTCTGCACTCACATTTTCTCTCAACATGGGGACAGGAGAGTTGTCAGTCAATAAATGGTAAAACCAAATAACTTGCGTTACTTATTTGAAAAAAGTAACTCAGATAAATGTAAATTTAAAAGTAATATGTTACTTTACTAGTTACTTGAAAAAAGTAATCTGATTACATAACTTGCGTTACTTGTAATTCGTTACCCTCAACACTGACCTTGACACATTAGGGGCTTTCGTAACGAATAGTTCTAGGAACTTAGTTCTAGGAACTAGCCACTAGGCCCGAGAACTAATTTCTCCCCCGGGCCATGTCCCTGGTTGCATTCCCACTGGAAATAGGAACTGCGAAGCGGCTGACAGCGGCGTCTTAAAGCGCGGCATTTACTAATTTAGTTCCCCTAAAAGGAGTTCCTAGAGCTAAAATCGTTCCTAGTTCGTGCGGTGCGAACACTGCAATATCCGGTTACTTCAGCCAATAGTTCTATAAACTATGAAAAGGTTCCTCCGGTGCGAAAGCCCCTATTGAATTGCTTTCCGAGTTGTACAACAGTGAGGCTGCATCCGAAAGCTTAAGCAGCTGAGTTGTTCAGATTTCGGACACAGCCTTAATCACTGTTTGCGAATACCACAGAAATGAATGAGTGCTGTAAAACGAATCCTACCTGTCGCAAAATTGTCAGTGACTTCTCTTATAGACTGCTGCAGTGATGACATATTTTTGGGACGTGGATTTTACAAACCCAAACACGTGGCTGCTGATGGAAAAACGCTGAAACAGTGAGTTCTCCACGCGAAACCCTAGTCTGGGTGGCGGAGCATAAACTGATCTGTGACTGGACTAAGGATGGCAGGGAGTAGTGATGGAGATTGGTGAGGGTGGGAATGAGGATATGGATTTAAATGACTGGACGGAAGTACGGAGAAATAAATGAGTTAGGAATAATAGTAGTATAGGAGGTAGTAGTTCAGATGAGAGAAAGAAAGGTAGGGTGGTGTGGAGGAGGGAAGTTGAATATGAGGGATTTAAAATAATTTTGAGGTTCAAGGAAGGAAATGAAATAAGGAAAGTCAGTCCGGTGGCACTGACTCGCGGTTTGGAGGAGAAAATTGGTGAGATTCTGATGGCAAAAGTGTTGGAGACGGTGGGTTGTTAATCAAATGTAAAGATGAAAAACAGAGGGAAAAGGCGATGAAGATGACTAAAGTATGTGGCAAAGCAATAGAGAAAGCCAAGATGACAGGTGATGGACCCTTTATGAAAGGCGTTATATATGGTATCCCAGTCGAGGAAAAGTTGGAGGGCTTGAAGTCAAACTTAAGAGGTAGGAAAATTATTGACATTAAACGTCTGCAAGCAAGGAAAGGCGGAGAAAGGGTTGATAGTTTGTCAGTGTTGCTGGTTTTCCAAGAGTGGTATACATAAGTAACTATGTAAGAGCATATGTTCCTCCTCCTTTGAGATGTTTTAAATGCCAAAGGTATGGACATATTGCAGCCGGGTGTAAAGGAAAACAAAAGTGTGGAAGGTGTGGAGGGGAGCACGAGTATGGGAAATGTGAGAACGCGGCAGAGATTTAATGTGCTAAATGTGGAGGTGCACATACTGTGGCCTATGGTAGATGTGAAGTGAGGAACAAGGCAGTGGAAGTACAGCAGATAAGAATTAACAAGGACATATCCTATGCAGAAGCAGTAAAGAAATAGAAGAGGAACATTCAACTATAGAAGAGGAACATTCAACTAAACACTTTGTGACAAAAAGTAAGATTGATTATGGAGAAATGTTACTAGTAAAAAATGAGGTTCCCATTCAGTCGATCATGTTCGACATACGTCAGACAGACCGACGAAAAGGAATCTCGCTAGAGAGGCCAATCTGCTTTGAGTGTAACTAAACGAGCCAATGCACATTGGCATGCAATCATATGCAGCAGCTGCTCACCTCGCAGCGTGGGTATTTAATGAGCAGCAGGTGCGTTGCATCTTCAGCTTTTTGCTTCGGAGCCAAACAGATGCGTGTGGAATCCTCCACCGTGTCCGAGCCCTCGCGGTTGGACGATTGGTCTCTCGGGGTGGCGCGTGCTGGTTCTCAGCCACCAACCCCGGTTCCTTTCTTCCTGGAGGTGCATGAAGAGCTCACCGGTACGTGGACGGCACCTTTTACTGCCCGAAACAGTTCCGGTGGGTCCTCCTCCCTCACCACCCTTGATGGGAAGGGTTATACACGCATCCCCCCTGTGGAGCGGGCCGTTGCTATGCAACTGTGCCCTAACTCCACCTGGCAGGGGGAGCCATCTCTCCTTTCCCGGGCATGTAAGCACTCGTTGGATCTTACTGGCAAGGCTTACCAGGCCTGCGGGGAAACCGCTTCCGTCCTACACACTATGCCGTTGTTGCCATCAGCCCATGGCACTGAAGGACCTGCACAAGGGTGGTCACGATCCACATGTTCTTCAGGAACTTCGTGCAGCGACGGACGTTTCTTAACATTTTAAAGCTCTATTATAAAAGCTCTTCCCTATTCAGTATATGTTCTTCTCTAAGAAAATCAGGTGTCTTCTTTGATCTTCTGAGGGTTGTGGTCTGGCGATGGCTTCCGCTTGCTGCTTGCTTGTATGCTCTTTCTTTCTTCAGCAAAACTACACAACTACTACTACTACTCCTCAGAGAGCTATAAAGGCCCCTGTATTTATATTCTCTTTTGATGCACTTTATCTCTTCATTTACGCACGTGATTTCTACTTGCGTTAACATATTACCTGCATGCGTCAATTGTTAGGTTACTTGTCTATCACCTTTTTTTTTTACTTGCGTCAATGCATTTCCTATTTGCGTCAATGGCTTAAGCAATACACACATTTTTAATTATACATTTTTATCAAATTTCTACCTTGCTAGACATTTATTTCCTAACTATCTTCATTTTTGTCAGTTACACACAACAATGCTTCTATCCCCCAGAATCCATGTTCACCTACACACATAATGCAACATTTGTCATCTCTACAGGATGTGGTATACACTCTCGAGCCCACAGCATATGTTTTTGTATGTCACATTATGAAAACTTCATAGACCCCAGAGATTTTCCAAGTTCAGTTTATTATATCTTTTAAAATCTTTATCAAATTGTTTGGAAGAGAACACTCCATTTCTCTTGACACCCCCTCCTTGGAGTGTGATCTTCCCACTATGATTCCCTTCTATTTCTTGAATGAATATAGTTTCCCTGTACGTTTATTCAATAAAATACACTATTTTCCTAACATCTGGTAAGTTCCTTGCTTCCTTGCTTCAGTGGAGTCTCATCTCGGTATACCAGCCAAGAACTTCTTAAAAATCGACCTTTTGTTTTTATTTTGAATAACAAGTCTAAATCTACCTTTACAATTAGCAACCTAACCACTCCATTAATGAGGAACCACCTTCCAACTGGTCCTCCTCTCAAACAGGTTCCGCAGAGGATGCGTTTTTCCCGAGTAACCCAAATCCTGTTGTCTGGTGTGCCTCGTTCGCATTCCCCACACAGCAGAAGGGAAAGGCTGTATTCAAGCAGAGGATGGCCCACTGGATAGTGGACGCCATCGCCTTGCCTTAACAAGCACAAGGTGTGCCCTGCCTGCTCAGGTTGCATGCTCACTCTACGAGAGGCTCGTGGTGCCTCGCTGACAGACATTTGTAGAGCTACGGGCTGGGCGACACCTAACACGTTCGCTAGATTCTATAGCCTTTTTGTAGAGCTGGTCTCCTCCCGTGTTCTCACCTCAGGTCAGAGGCACGGAGAGGCCTCAGCTTAGTGTCGGCTTGCTGTGCCTACATGCGCTTATTACTCCAGAGAGTCCCTACAATGCAGACCCTGTTGAGTCCTCCAATCTCCCTTCGGCAGCCAGATGTGGCAGAGCTTCTGGCACCAGGCTTATATTCCGTTGTATCCTTGAGAACCGGGTAACATTTGGTTGTTTGTATAGATCAGTGAATCTCAACCTTTTTTGAGGGGATTGCAAAAATGAGTACACCCTAGATTTAATTCAACAAATATATAATATTCTAGTACTTAGTATGCCCTCCATAACTTTGAATATACTGCTCTGACCCTTCTTGGCACGGAGTGTACAAGTTCATGACAAATTGTTACATCTGTCCTGTTTAACTCCTGGATGATGAGCTCCTTAAATACCCTGATCTTTAATGGGGAGTGTTGCTCAACTCGTCTCGAGGTTTTTCACCTTGGGAGAATGCATATCCTCATTGTCATGTTGAAAAAATGCCCAACAATACAGGGAATGAGGAAAGGGTAACATCGTCTGTTTCAAGTTTGTGTATTAAATTACACAGTGGTGTGGGAATTCATGAAAGGATTGATAAAGCACAACTCCCTCACACCTTCAGCACTCACACATCCCTATGTAAGAGCTTTACTACCACTGAACTTTACTGTGGGAACCAGGCACTTGTCACTGTACTCCTCCTCTAGCAACACCATAACATTTTGGATCTAACAGCATTCGGTCTCATGAGACCAGAGTATTGATTCCCAGAATCTGTATTTTGTAAATATGGCCTTTGGAAATGCCTAACTGATTTAATTGTGCTTTGGATACAGTAGGTAGTTCCAGTGAGAACAACAACCATGCATGTCATTTTGCTGCATCTTGCTCTGTGAGATAAACAGTCACTCTTTTCATAGCTTTTGCTGGCTCTGAGACACTCGCTTGGTATTTCTCCTGCTCTTTGTCTAGCAAAAAAATCCCTCATCACTAAATGAAAGCTTAAAATGAAGGCCTGATTATTTCAGGGGCCTTGTCACAAGTCCATTGTTTTTGAATTTCTGTTACTTTTGCTATATTTTCACACTTAAAACAATGATTTGGTAATCCTCTTGTACCACTGTCCTCTTTTGTGCTAAGCAATAAGTCTCCTGACACTTCTCTCCCAAGTGCTTCCATTGTTGTCAGCATTAAGTCTGAGAATGATTCATCAGTTGTACCCTTCGAAATCCTTCATTCCGAAAGGCCCTTTGAAGTGACCAGTTTTGAGCACTTCAGTTTGGAACGACCCTTCAATATGGCAGCCATGATTGTTTTCACTCCAAACTGCCCTTTGGAGGGCGATATATCCCGTTTGGAATGCACCGATATTTTTGCAGGCTAAACCGCAATTTAGCATCACCCTGGTTCCTTCGACAATAACCTAATAGGATTTTTGAATATTGCAGAAAATAAGCTCTGACTAACACATGTTTATGATTCTTACAGGTGTTTTTTTCATCATGATAATCTTCACAAATTAACACAACTTTCAGGAATTTTGAAGCATACAATCTGCACAAGTAAAAAGTTAAACGCAGGCTATAAACAAACTACACCATGGTCACATAATTTTTAACGTCACCACCACTATGCTACTGACAACTCTTTCTGTCTTTATTTAAAAAAACATTTTCCCTGAAAGGTTGAGTTATAATAGTTTGCAAGAGCTCGATTATAAACATAATGATTACAAACACAAAGCACACTAGTGAGTAGATGAATTTACCTGTTCGGCTGATGCCTTTAATGTTCACAAAAAGCTCTGTAGTCCCATTTAGCCACTTGTTAGCAACCGCCTTTTTAAGACATGTAAAAGCTTTAACAAAATCACAAGGGGTATGACTGATGTATTTTATGTTGTAGGATAACACATGAAAATATCTTGAGCATGTGTTAAACACTGACCTTATTTCAGGCATTTAACCATTGACTTCAGGATGACAGAACCAAAAGTGCTAAAATGTGAAGTTTCCAGGTTTTGGCCAACAAAAATAACGCAATCTCTGTAGCACTCCATTGCTAACTGTGGAAACACCAGTGCAACTGGGGACACTAATATAAGGGGAAATATAGGGGAACAGACTTCAACAGAACATATTTCATTTACTGGATGAGCTGACTGATATAAAGAACTGCTATGGATGACAGGGGAAATATCTGACCACTGACGCGACCAATCAATAAGAATATAGAGTCTGAGAACCAGTGTGCATTAATTGCAGAACTTCCCATAGCTCAAACAGTAAGCAACACCAAGGTTATGGGTTTGATTCCCAGAGAATGCATGAACTGATAAAATGTATACCTTCAATGCAATTTAATTTAAGTAAATAATTAAAGAGATCAATCATTGCTGTGTTGTGATAACATCAAAAATTTGTATGAACATGCAACAAGACTTACCTTGCTGAGCTGTACCGAGCATTTGATTTCTTCAATTTTCTTCATTCTGTTCTGAATCATCAAATGAACCTCAGCCTGCTTTCTCCCAAACTGAGACTGTGGACAGAAATTAAGCTACCTTTAAAGGAAAAGTTATAAAGTAATTTAAGTACAAATAGATCGAGATTAAGCATCTCACCTTCCGTTCTTCACTCTCCTCCTCTACAGGAACAGTTTTGTGGTTTTTGTGTATATCTATACACGACAAGCACACACACATCTGATCATCTCTGCAGAACAGCTCCAGGGGTCTCTCATGCTTTGGGCATATATAATTCTCCAGGTTCTCCACAGGGTTGATAAGTTTGTGTATCTTTAGTTTTGCGACAGTGTTATGAGGCTCTAGGTGTGTTTTACAGAACGATCCTTCACAATGCAGGCAAGTCTTCAAAGCACCTCTCTTTATTTTTGTACAGGCATCACATGGTATTACTCCAGGTTGGACAGGACTTTCTACCCTTTTCAGTCGTTCAATGAGATCTCTGAACTCTCTATTGATGCCAAGATCTGGTCTCAAATGAAAGTCCTTCTTGCAAAGAGGGCATCGAGTCTCCATGCTGCTGTCCCAGTGTTGACTGATACAGTCCATGCAGAAGTTGTGTCCGCACGGAATGGTTGCAGGGTCAGTGAAGAAATCCTGACATATTGAACACAGCCACTGTTCTGCACCCTGGGAGCTGCTGGAAGAAGCCATCGCTGGTGGGAAAAGAAAAAATGATTGTACAAAGCAAATAAATAGACACTCTGCTTGTCCCTCCCTTTTAAACAAATGTAACCTGTCAAACCGGTTTTGAAACAGGATGTGAAATGCATTACAATACCAATAAAGTCAAATAAAATATATTACATATGTTTAATGAACATTACAATAAAGATTTGCATTGCAAACAAAAGTTGAAAAGTTTTATTTTTTATTTTTTTTAAATGCTTTCAAAATAAAAACATTTGCACAATTATTCATACTTTAAAATAATCATAATAAAAATGCAAGGGTGATGCATCAATTAACAAGCAATACATTTCACTAACAAATCAGAAGTTTTCCTCACCTCTAGGTCTGTGTCCTTAGTGCAGCAAATGGAAGGACTGTATAATGCCCTGTTCCGTACATCACACTCTTTTACAACCTCATAACCCCTCCCATGCAATTATGTTGTAACTGACTTTATTGTGGTGTATTGTGCCATAGCATAGTATCATTTTAAGACTGACTGATGTTCTCAGTAAGATGCACACTGTGAGAGGAAATCACAGGGAAATCTTTTAAATAAACTATCGAATATGTTCTGCATTAAATACTCTATAGATATTAAATATAATAAAAGAAGGGCGCCAACATGTTTACATTCAGCTTGACAAACAGATCCAACGGCTTTACATAGGCAAACACAATTATCTGTATTCAAATAGAAAACAAATATTTTCTTGTGCTTAAGATATTAAACATTATATACCTACAAAGAAAAGAACACAAGTCACAAGTCATGATAATCTAAATGATTTATTTTTATAATAGAGGAATGTTAACTCCTGAACATCTGAATTAATTTGATCTGGAATTATTAAGTAAAATGCATGGGAAAAAACAATGTAAAATATCAATATCAATATGGATTAAATTAAATCGTCCACTCATCAGTGGGGAAATGGGTTTAATTTCTTCAACGTTTATTCATATCTGCATCAGCATCACATTCAATGAGAACACTAACTGTAATGGAATATCAATAGCATAAACAATATAATAACTAAAAGTCAAAAATTAAATTATTAAAGGATTAGTTCACTTTTAAATACACTTTTCTTGATAAATTTACTCACCCCCATGTCATCCAAGATGTTCATGTCTTTCTTTCGTCAGTCGAAAAGAAATGAAGGTTTTTGAGGAAAACATTCCAGGATTTTTCTCCTTATACTGGACTTCAATGGGCACCAAACAGTTGAAGGTTTGGTTCGCCTTCCCTATTCTACTTACGGAAAAAAACGAAACTGGCGCCGCGTTCGTTACGTAAGTAGAATAGGGAAGGCGTAGGACATTCAGCGTAAGCGTTATGAAGAATGTGGAAGCGGAAAGTACGTTCAAGGCTATATTTTGTTTATAAAGCATAAACGGTTGTATTTTTTTCTAAAATGACCGATCGTTTCGCTAGATAGGACCCTTCTTTCTCATCTGGGATCGTGTAGAACAATTTGAAGCTGCAGTGAAACTAATTATGACCTTCAACTGTTTGGTGCCCACTGAAGTCCACTATAAGGAGAAAAATCCTGGAATGTTTTCCTCAAAAACCTTCATTTCTTTTCGACTGACGAAAGAAAGACATGAACATCTTGGATGACATGGGGGTGAGTAAATTTATCAGGAAAAGTGTATTTAAAAGTGGACTAATCCTTTAAGTTTAATTAAGTGTTAAGTAGAAAATATTTAAGTATGCAGTATGTCTAATGATCAAACCAGGCTCAGATGCATAAAATCATGCCAATACTATGACAAGAACTGATTAAGACTTGCAAAGATTGTGTAATACCACTTCATTTGCATCATACAAACACAGGAGAAACTGTTAAGAGGGTAAAAAAATACCCTTGCTTTGGTCTTCAAATATATGCTATACAATAGAATGGTAGTACATAACGGATGTCTTTAGCATACTGTATAACAGACCGCTAATACTGGAATAATTTATTAAAGGATTTGAGTTGGTCCAGGGATCAAATCAGAAAGTATCAGAAAATCCCAGGAATGTAAGACATTAGGCATAGACAGTTTGATAAAATTTACAACAAAGTCTAAAACAGTACTTGAATTATTTGGATGAAATATAAGGCTCTAATAGAGTGTCTAGTCTAAGGTTGTTTAGACAAATGAACAGAAGATTTTAACTGAAAATGAACTCAAGATTTTAAAGGGATAGTTCACCCAAAAATGAAAATTCTGTCATCATTTATTCACCTTCAGGTTGTTCCAAACTTGTATACATTTCTTTGTTCTGTTGAACACAAAGGAAAATGTTTTAAAGAATATGGGAAACTGAACAGTTCTGGGGCACCATTGACTTCCATAGTATTTTTTTTTTCCTACAATGAAAGTCAATGGTGTCCCAAAGCGGCCTGGTTACAAACTTCCTTCAAAATATCTTCCTTTGTGTTTAACAGAACAAAGACATTTTTACAGGTTTGGAACAACTTGAGGGTGAGTAAATAATGACAGAATTTTCATTTCTGGGTTATTTTGGGTTACCCTTTAAGTTACCCCTAAAACACAAACTGCATAAAACATACAATATTATTACAGTGTTCTTGAATACTTCAAAAAAGAGTTTCCAAAGACTGATTAATAAAATAAAAAATAAAAAAAACGCAAAGGCCATGCAGTGGCCAATACAGCATCTGGTGAATTCAAATACACATTATAACACTAAATGACAATGTAAGATGTATGTGTGAGTGTGTGTGTGTGTGAACGTGCATGTGTGTGTGTGTGAACATGCACATGTGTGCATGACTGCGGAGAAAAATAAATGACCTTCGCATGGATTTGGCATACTCTGGCCCAATATGGACCTGGTTAGACCTTAGAACTGGCTTAATTATCATTACCAAACACAGTGTTGAGTTGTTGGGTCACCCTAATGAAGGTGGTACGACGACTCAGCTCTTTTAGCTTAGCAGCACCCACGTATGTGCAGGTGGAACGAACTCCACCCAGCACATCTCTCACCGTCACCTCCACAGGCCCTTTGTAAGGCACTTCAACGGTTTTACCCTCTGATGCCCTGAAAACACAATAATTACAGCTAATATTAATGATCTGAAAATCGTTTTAAACCAGAATACATGGTTTTAAATCAAAGTGGCCATTTGCTTTGATACTCCGGCCTGTTTCCTGCATGATCATTATTTAACCAAAAAACATGAATGTAATATAATTTACAAACCACTACATAAAAATATCCATAAGCTCCAGCATGATTCAGAGCTTCTCTCATGAGCTTACCTATACTCTGCTACACCTCCTGCATGCCTCTTCATGGCCGTGTCTGAACTCATGCCATAAAACAGTTTGTACGTTTTGCCGTTTTTCTCTATGGTTTCGCCCCCACTCTCAGAATGACCAGCAAGCATTCCTCCCAGCATCACAAAGTCAGCCCCCGCCCCTGTCACACAGATTAGCCAATCAAACACAAGCCTAATGTGGCACTGATTGTGACTGGAAGAGAAACATTATTATTTCCTATGTGTATTCAATCAATACCATTGCTTATACAATACCATGACATTTGCATGAGGTACAGAGATTACCTTACATAACTTTTAAAATGAAAGATACATTGTGTTTTTGCTTTTGAAATAAGCACTCAGTTCTTACTCTTAAATTACTACTTAAATTCTTACAGTTTTGTCCCTGAAAGGAGGATGTGTAGAAAGGAAGAAGGATTTTTTTTTTTTAATCATTCACAGTATGTTTTTTTTATATTTAGGTTCTAGAGTAACACTTTACAATAAGGTTCCTTAGTTAACTACATTATTTAACATAATAATGAACTGCACTTCTAAAGCATTTATTAATCTTTGTTAATGTTAATTTCTACATTTACTAATACATTATTAAAATCATTATTATAATATTAGTTAATGCACTTTGAACTAATGAACAAACAATGAACAATGTTAACGAAGATTAGTAAATACAGAAACAAATTTTTATCCTGGTTAGTTCATGTTAGTTAATACATTAACTAATGTTTAACTAATGAACCTTACTGTAAAGTGTTACTGGTTCTAGCTTTATGATTTTATATACTGTTTTTATATTTTATACTTGTATAATGACTGTATAAATCAACATTTTGGGAAATTGTACTTCTTATTGTATGTTGTTTTCTGTCTTTCTCTCATGTCTCAAGTCTAATCTGCTTTCTGTAGCCAAATACTGTGAAAAAAGAAGCAGCGAAAAATACTTCTTTCTGTAGTCAAGGTCAGTAGGCCTGGGAAGAGTCTATGGAGTCAGATAAAATGTTTCCAATTAAAAAGATATTTACATGCATAAGATAGGCATATAATGGGATGTTGAGGAAGACCAAGGTGGATAAAGATGAAATAAATGTGGTAAAAAAAAGAAATTATGGTAATCTGTTAATTTGTCTGTACAATCAATTTTTAATCTTTGTTTAATGATAAATGAAATGAATGATTTTGCAATATAATTAAATACTCTGTATTTTAGAGCTCACTTTTGTAGCTCTCTGAAACACACTTTGGAAATAAGAAAGGTTGTCCTAGCAGACAAATAAATCTTTTTTATTTTTACCACTGAGTGACCCGACTTTATTTTACAGGTGAATTTCTACAACTTCACAAACATCTGAAAATGTGGCCTTCACAGGTAGTAAGGCATCAAGGAATGTCCGAATCCAATGTTTGTGGCTACTTATATTTCTTGAATTCTTGTTTTATGCTATTATTATAATGCAGTGTTACCAAGGTTGCGTTTACTCTGTTGTTAATGCACAATTCAAATTTTTTGACCATATCTGATTTTTTGTCTCGCCTTATTGTGTTGGATACTAATTGTGTTAAGACACAACTAGTATCTGACATCTTCATTTACATTAATCCTAACTGTTTTCAGCGACACAGTTGACCCTCAGGTTTTGAATGATCATATATAGAAATAATTTTAATGCATGCCAGAAATCTGTCTTATTGAACTAATCTGAATCAACATTGAACAAAAGAGTAATGATACTATTGTCTTTTTAGATCTGCTTTGCAGCTGATGCTGTATTTGTTTCACAATAGAAGAACATTGCAACATTTATTTTATACTGTTATTTTCTTGTTTCATACAGTGAAGTTGCTTTGAAACAATCTGTTTTGTATAAAGTACTATATAAATAAAGGTGACTTGACTTGAACCTGATGTGATTATCACACTTATACCATGATTACTAGCCAGCATGGATAAATTAAGCTGTCATTGATGTTTGCAGCGCAAAATTTAACTGAATGGATTAAAAATAACAGTAGTATTTGTTAGTTATTATATGTACAGATCATTAGATTTAGAATTCTAAACTGAAATGAAGAAGATTACATTTATTTGAATGAAGTCGAGAAAGAGATTGTGCGTTTGAATTACTTGCATCTCTACAGTGATTAATTACTGAAAAAATATAAAATAATAAATAATGAACTTTTTTATATATATATATATTTTAATATAACATATAATGTAGCTTTCTGTAGCAAAATTATTTTATTTATAAAATTCACGGGCAGCAGCTCAATCACAATCTCTTGCCTAAATATAAAATATCTGCCTCAATTAAAAGAAGCTGTCAGTTCTTGTGCGAGTACAGGCACGTCTGCTTCATAATATGATATTAAGAAAAGTTATCTTCGTGGGGAAATGCGTTTCTCTTGCCTTGTGGTGGCTTGCAATTCCAACGGGAATCAGATATACGTGTTTAGACAGGTCAGAAGACCAGATATCAGATATGTATCTGATTTAATACCACATTTGGAAGTGGCTCAGAATAAATCTGATATTGTGCAGATTTATGTCTCAATATCCGATGGGTGTTGAATGGGAGTAAAAACATCAGATCACAACGCAGCGCAAGACTCACCAAATGCCTTGGAGACGTCACCTGGGCAGGTACATCCCCCATCCTACAGAGACAAAAAACTACATGAGCCCCACGAATACACGATCAAAGATTCTTTTCACACAAAGCATGCAAGTAGCATGGTGGGACTGTTACTATTCTTTCTATTGAAAGAACTTTGCTCTCAAACACAAGAGTCTCACAGATATGATGTGTCCACCCAGGCCATGTGCAGCGTCAGCGCACTCAATGACAGCACTCAGCTGAGGATAACCCACGCCGGTCTTCTTGCGAGTGGTGCACACAGAACCTACGCATATGAAAATCTGTGTGAAAACAGTGCATTGAATTTGAACACCATCTGAAACTGACAGATGACTGATGATGTCACCTGGTCCAATGCCCACTTTGATGATGTCAGCACCAGCGAGAATCAGCTCTTCAACCATCTCTCCTGTGACCACATTGCCAGCCTACAAAACACAAACGGATTTCAAAATATTAAGATGATTGCTAAAAAGACAATGTAAAAAAAAAATGTTTATCTGTTGATGTTGTCAGGTAACTGACCAAGATAGTGTGAGTAGGGAACATCTTCCTCACGTCTTTCACAAAGTTGACAAAGTGTTCGGAGTAGCCATTGGCTACATCCACACAAATGTACTGAATTTGAGGTACAGCAGCCATAATGGCCCCCAATCTCTCAAAATCCCCATCACTCGTCCCCGTGCTGACGGCTACACTCTGGAGAAAGAAAGAAATATCAACAATCTAGAGAACCAGAGACTAGATTATAAAATCTAGCAAAGATGCTGCTCACCTGTAAGCATTCTGGGTGCTTAGCTGCAAACTCCTTCCAGTCATCCACACAGTAATGCTTATGGATGGCTGTAAAGAGACTAAACTACAAAAAAAAAAACACAAATGAATGATTACAACAAATAAAATACAATGTATGTAATATGTAAACACCTGCAGTCTGTTAAAGGATTTGTTCACCTAAAAATGAAAATAATGTAATTAATTACTCACCCTCGTGCCGTTTCACACCCGTAAGACCTTCGTTAATCTTCGGAACACAAATTAAGATATTTTTGATGAAATCCGATGGCTCAGCGAGGCCTCCATAGCCATCAATGACACTTCCTCTCTCAAGATCCATAAATGTACTAAAAACATTTTTAAATCAGTTCATGTGAGTACAGTGGTTCAATATTAATATTATAAAGCGACAAGAACATTTTTTGTGCACCAAAAAACTAAATAACGACTTATATAGTGATGGCCGATTTCAAAACACTGCTTCATGAAGCTTCGGAGCATTATGAATCAGCGTGTCGAATCAGCGGTTCGGAGCGACAACGTCACGTGATTTCAGCAGTTTGGCGGTTTGACACGCGATCCGAATCATGATTCGACACAAAAGATTCATAACGCTCCGAAGCTTCATGAAGCAGTGTTTTGAAATTGGCCATCACTATATAAGTCTTTATTTTGTTTTTTTGGTGCACAAAAAATATTCTTGTCACTTTATAATATTAATATTGAACCACTGTACTCACATGAACTGATTTAAATATGTTTTTAGTACATTAATGGATCTTGAGAGAGGAAATGTCATTGCTGTGAATGCAGGCCTCACTGAGCCATCGGATTTCAACAAAAATATCTTAATTTGTGTTCTGAAGATGAACGAAGGTCTTACGGGTGTGGAACGACATGAGGGTGAGTAATTAATTACATTATTTTCATTTTTGGGTGAACTAACCTTTTAAGCAAACAAAAGAGTAAAAAAATTCAGTGTATGGTCTGCATTTATCAGATTCTCGCACATCTCAGCACTTGGGAGATCCTGAGAAGTCACAGGTCAAAGTACCAAGTCAGAACTAAATTCTAGCTATCAACACTTTACAAAAATATTCTTTGTCCTCTTAGAAAACCAAAAATGCATTTCAAACATGTTTTTCATGCATTTTTTCAATTAAAGAAATTGTAGATAGATGCTTATCTGGGTGCAGGATACATGACAACAAATGTAAAGAAAAATGTCTATTTTGACCACTCACCTACACATCAAGTCATAAATAGACCAATGATATTGAGTTTGTGATCAATTTTCTGTTCTTTAACATCTTTGACATTATAAAAGTATTTGTTTAGGTTGTTCAGCTGTATGAAAAAATAAGAGTTCATTCATACCTGATGTAAGGCTAAAGCCATTTCAAAAGTCCCCACGGTGTCCATGTTGGCGGCAATGATGGGAATCCCACGGTAACTGCCCTTCGAGTTTCTGAAAGTGAAACTGCGCATCAGATCCACCTGAAACAGAAGAGAGCCAGAAGAGAGTGCGAAAAGTAAAGAAAGAGAACCCAAAATGTAGTTGACATTGCATTGCATGTGTGATTGAAACTTTAAATAAACCAAGGCCAGATCAAACCTAACACTCTGTATGCCGCATAACCTGATATTGCTGAGTTCAACATGTTCCTGGGTCAACATTTTTGTTGATCCTGGAACAACATTCAAATCAACCAATCAGATTTGAGGGACAAGTTTACAGATTATGTCAAGTTTAGGCTTAAAACCATGAGTTGGTGCTTCTACATCAGTGTTATTCATCTATCATTTCCCTCTGATTTTTGGGATAACTTATGGGTAGGTTAAGGTTTAGGGGTATGAATAGGGTTAAGACTAAATTTTCAGACTAGAATGTTGTCCCAGGATCAACAAAATATATTTTGACCCAGGGACGCATCTAACTCAGCAATATCAGGACGTGCCTGTATGCCACCTACAATGCAACTGAAAATGTATCAAGAATGACTAACCTCGCTGCGAGATTTGAGAGTGCTTCTTTTGGGTCGAAGCAGCACGTCCTTGAAGTCGAGCTTGATATCATTTTCAATACGTGGCATGGCTGCTGAAGAGGATGGCCTTGAGACTGTATCTCACTGTCTGTAAAAACACAAGACAAGAGAAAGAAAAACATTCCCACTTTAGTTATGGGAGCTGCAGGGGTTGAGGAGGGAAGGGGAGGGTGATTCAGTGTGAGACAGGAGTTTTTACTACTTTACTATTAACTATTTCAAAATTCTAAATCTATGTTTAAACTCTTTGTAATACCAAATAGTTTTTCCATTTCAGATATGAGAGTTAACAAGTGCATCATAAAATGATCTAACAAAATGCCCCTTAATTACATCTCATCTGGTTATGTGTTCTGCACATGTCTTAGCTGTCAGACAACCCTAGGCCATAAGAGCATCATTTTCTGTCATCGTGACACTAATGTTTTTGCTGTCCATTACAAACAAATATAAAAGCGTCCTTATCCATATACTTTACTAACCAAACAAAACATTATCCTACCTATAATTGGAGATGTGCACCTACTTGTAGGGATGTATGAGAGAGAATGAAAACGGTTTCCGGTTGGAGGCGGTCGTTTTAGGAGGGCGGATGTTTTACGCATGTAGTCTCCGTGCTGACGGCTCCCGCGTGTATTCAAGTTCAAACATTCCGCGAAAAACTACAAATAACGTTTGCTTACTGTCGCAAAAATGTCGTAAATTGTATGTTTTTTCCGGGTACGCAGTTTGGATTAAACTGAAATACTGTTTTATTTAGTGTTAGTTCAGTAAGATATGTATTTTTAAATAATAAATTCTAAAACAATTAGTTAATTTGATAAATTCCAAATCGTCATCTGGCTTCGAATGCTGTTATTCTCCTCATAGCGCCTCGGAACTTTTCGTACTTAGACTAGAATTGTATGGAATTATTTTTCAGTGGCACAGGAACTTCGAGTACGGTGGACAAATTGTGGAAATAACTGATTAGAGAAATCTCCAATTATTCCACCGTCAGTTAATTATATTTGCAGTTAATTATATTTCCAATTTTTCTGCATGTATTTCTAGAACAGGAGAAGCCAAAATGCTAATTAAAGTCAAGGTAAGGAATGAACGAAGAATAATGAATTTCATTCAGCACACTTCTTGTCCAGTTCGCCACTAACGTTAGCTAGTTTAATAATTTTTTTTAAATACAGTAAGGCATTGCGAACCAGACAAATGTACATGGTAAATGGAACATTCAAATTTTTTTTACATCAGACCCATCAAAGGTAAATCTCTAAATAACTAATCGTATGCATTTGTTTTTAAAGACGCTCACTGGCAAAGAAATCGAGATTGACATCGAGCCCACAGACAAGGTATAGCCTCACATACATATTGATTTACAGCAAATGTTAAAAGATGAACGCTTAGCTCTGTCAGTCATTCATAGTTTACATTGTTGACAATAAACAACATTTGATTTGATGTGTATTCATTTAATCCTATTTAGGTGGAAAGAATAAAAGAGAGAGTGGAGGAGAAAGAGGGAATCCCACCCCAGCAACAGAGACTCATCTACAGTGGAAAACAGATGTAAGGCATTTTAATTACACGCTTATCCTGCTTCGGTACGTTTGTGTATCTTTATTCTAAACCCTCCATTTTTTCCACCTCAGGAATGATGAGAAAACGGCAGCTGATTACAAGATCCAGGGTGGCTCGGTGCTGCATCTGGTTCTTGCGCTAAGAGGTGGACGGCTCCACCAGCATCTCCGCAGCCTCCTTCTAACTATGTAACCGCCAGTCCTGCCTTGACCACCTTAGATATCCAATGTACTCACACATGTCACTAGAAACCATTTGAACCATCTGGACTGATGAGTGGTAGCCACTATAATCTTTAGTTTGTTGGAACAATTATCAGCTTCTTCCTGTTAATGCCACTCCCCTTTAATTTGTTAAGAGCATGATTGTGCTCTTGTTAAGTTTACAAGAAGTGTAAGAAATAAAGGTAAAACTGATGTATCAGTTTGTCAATAAAAATTCATGCAACCGTTTAAGCATGTTGTAAGAATGTTTCTTTCATCAAAGGTTTTAGCTCAGTTATCGAATGAGTTTTTTTTTTTTCTTAAAACAATAAGTTCAGATTTGAACTTCTTATTAATTTAAGCAACTTCTAAAAAATCTTAATGTGAGCCACCACATCCAAAATGATCCATTCAGTTCTCAAAATCTTTTAGAAGTACATGTTTTTTTCCATAAATATCTGTGACATGGAATGTGATGCAAAAACTTGAGGCAATGAGATCCAGGCAGTCCAGCAATGATTATGTCAGAGATCAAATTTGAATAAGGAATAACAAATTTATTAAGTAAAACTTATAGTGACAAACAAATTAATTTTATAATAAAATCCAGAGTATTGTATCTAATAGATGAAGATCAGAATATAGAGAAAGAAGGAACAAAATTAAGAAGCAGACGCAGAAGAGATGCGAGAAGCTAAAAGAGCAAAGAAAAAGCTAAACTATCAAAGACCCAGTCCGTTTTATACCATAAGCATAGGAAAACTTACATCCCACTTAAACTTATATTTTGGTCTAATAAGAAAAGGTCAAACAGACTTATCCATTATGTCATAGTTGGTGTAACGGCTAGGTCAGAGTGACTGGTCAAATGTCAAAGATATATGAAAATACGAGGTGTGGTTTTGACACCGTTAAGAGAATTTTGCAGATCTTGCATTATCTCATGTCTGTAGAAATGGAAACAGACATATTTTCCTACAAAAGTACATCAAGTTCAAATGAGCAACTAATTCTGAAAACATCATCGCTTCTGCAGTACTCTGCAGGCGTCCAATATCTAACCACAGACGTGTCAACATAACCTCACATTGAAACACTTGAAGAGCAATTGAATATAGCAAGCATACATACTCTTAAAGATAAAAGAATAACCATAATGGAGTACAATAAAGAGTAGAGACTTGAAAATATGATGAGGATTAATATATGGAGTAGGAGTACATGAATATAGGAAATCAAAAGTTATATTAATAAATCATAAGTCATAAATGATTACATGAAATATGAATAAAATGCATGAATATGAATATTGACCATTTTGGATCCATCAGAATGTTTTCTGTTAAAGGTGCCCTAGAATTTTTTTTTAAAAGATGTAATATAAGTCTAAGGTGTCCCCTGAATGTGTCTGTGAAGTTTTAGCTCAAAATACACCATAGATTTTTTTTAATTCATTTTTTTAACTGCCTATTTTGGGGCATTATTATAAATGAGCCGATTCAGGGTGTGTGGCCCTTTAAATCTCGTGCTCCACGCCCACGGAGCTCGCGCTTGCCTTTAACAACATAAAAAAAGTTCAAACAGCTAATATAACCCTCAAAATGGATCTTTACAAAGTGTTCGTCATGCAGCATGTCTAATCGCGTAAGTACAGTGTTTATTTTGATGTTTACATTGATTCTGAATGAGTTTGAGGCTATGCTCCGTGGCTAACGGCTAATGCTACACTGTTGGAGAGATTTATAAAGAATGAAGTTGTGTTTATGCATTATACAGACTGCAAGTGTTTAAAAATGAAAATAGCGACGGCTCTTGTCTCCGTGAATACAGTAAGAAACGATGGTAACTTTAACCACATTTAACAGTACATTAGCAACATGCTAATGAAACATTTAGAAAGACAATTTACAAATATCACTAAAAATATCATGTTATCATGAATCATGTCAGTTATTATCGCTCCATCTGCCATTTTTTGCTATTGTCCTTGCTTGCTTACCTAGTCTGTTGATTCAGCTTTGCACATCCAGACGTTCTGCCCTTGTCTAATGCCTTTCATAATGTTGGGAACATGGGCTGGCATATGCAAATATTGGGGGCGTACACCCCGACTGTTACGTAACAGTCGGTGTTATGTTGAGATTCGCCTGTTCTTCGGAGGTCTTTTAAACAAATGAGATTTATATAAGAAGGAGGAAACAATGGAGTTTGAGACTCACTGTATGTCATTTCCATGTACTGAACTCTTGTTATTCAACTATGCCAAGGTAAATTCAATTTTTCATTCGAGGGCACCTTTAACATTAACCACTTTGCTACAAAAAAAAAAATGTATACATAAAAATTGGCATATTGTTCTTCTGTGTACTACAGTATTGAATTTTCCTAGGTAATTTTTACCTGTTGTTGAAAAAGTGCAGTGTGACACAATAACATTCAGCTAGACTTCAGTAGTCGGTGTCAACAAGTTTGTATTTAACAAACATTTCCAGGGTTGACTGCCAAAAAACATCTTGACCAGCACGGCTCATATGATGGCAAAAGGTTTTCATTTTGGTGGCATTAGCTAATTTACTGACAAAATAACTAGGATTTAAGTTTCAAAAAGGAGCGAAAGCGATTGAGAAAAAGTGTAATATGAAGCCATTTGGTGAACCAATACCTCACCTCCAAACTGAGTTGAATTCCCTTTAACAGATGTGACAGTGGTGAAACTATTGTACAAACTGACCATAATGTCCCTTGCTGCCTACAGTAGGTGGCAGTGCTGCACAGTATTTTTCAGTTGAGAAAAGCACAAGTCTTCCTTGGGTCAGCATATAGATTTATTTATCTTTTAATACACACTGTTCAACAAATACAAAACCTATAGTAAACAAGAAGACTCTGTTACAAACCGTTCACCCCCAGTTATGTGTAAGTAGCAATTTGAGCCTTACTGACTTTTATCATTTTAGACTGTACATATCTTAATATAATCTATAAAAGTTACTCTCTTTTTGATTTATATAGATGTGACAACGACATTCAAAATATCGACATCAATAATTTGTTACTAATGGTGACAATCAAACGCCTACGTGAAAATGAACAGAATTCATTTTGCATGGCTTTTGGTATTGCATGTATGATAGTGTGTGTCTATGTGTGTGTGGATACGAAAGATCAATATTGCTGCACAATCAGAGTCGCATGTTCCATAGAAAATATACACTGTGTTTGTGTTTATCACACAGTAGGCAGTGCTGGATTCTGAGACACAGCTCAGGAGCAGCATTACTAGAACCAAAGACGCTCTGCACATTTAATGATGCATACAAAGTTCAAAGTTTACGCAGTCAGTCTTTGATGAATTGATGATAACGACAGGTATCGTCGCCACATGATTAGGACAGAGAAACCAAAAGGCAGTGTTTACTGTGTAAGCGCGAAGGTTATAGATTTGATATTATAGTCTGGAATGTGGGGGATTAAGCTCATGCAAAATGGATGTGCTATGATTTACACTGTGATCTATATATTATATTGCTTTTTATATAGCACCTACACATTACAGATATGCAAAAAATAACAAAGTAATAAAAAAAAAAAAATACAGCAAAGAACAATTGGCACTTTCTATAGTCTTCACAAGTGGGTAAAAGTAAAAGCATCAACACAGAGGCACAATGAACAGACCCTGTGACCACTAAAAAGCCTTATGCGTTTGTATGGACGAGTGACACATACATACTGAACACTTTAGTCATGTATTCTTGAACTGAGCATATATCATTTACTTACACAAATTAATATATATATATATTATCTTTAAGGCTCGTTTCATTTTGGTGTGTAGTTTTAGTATGTAAATGTAATCATCCAGACTATGAATAAATTATAGGTTTGTTAGCTTGATCGATTGATTCTAGTCCCTTGTATTGCACCTACATTAAAGTCCATCAACACAATTATGATATATTGTGCATTATATGACTAATTTAACAAGATTTTCAAGTTTTTGAATATTTACATAATAAATGATAGAACAAAACTATATAACTATTACATTCTCACAGGCTTTCAGCTACATCACAAACACTAGCTATGCGCCAGTATTGTTTTTATTTCTTTTTTCCACATATAACCAAACCACTCTGCAATTTTGAATCTGCATCGGTGTGTACATTTTTGAAATAATTAAACTGTGAACTTGAGTGTTATGACTATGGCATCATGAGCCATATTCACGATGAAGATACTGTTACAACACTCAACCTCACAATGGTCTCTAAGTTTTCATTGAACACTTTTTATATTTTTATCTTCAAAAATATCAGAAAGCAAAATACTCTTTAACAGCTATAATACAGTTTACGTATACGTTTTAAGGCAAATAAAAGAGCTTGAATTGTATCAGTACCAGAGTAACCTGGTAGAAAACTACTCTGAACCACCACAATTGGTTCTTTAATATATACCTTAAAAATACGATGATTAAAAAAAGATCCCAGAGCTTTCTTTCAGGAAAAAAGAACAGAGAAAAAAATGATAAAGAACAATAATAATTTTATAATAACAAAGGTATCTGATTAGAATAAGACAATCAAAAATATCAAAATATAAAAAAAGAAATGCTTCTGAGTGTTTTGGTGTGATGAAATACACTTGAAATGAGAACACGTCAAATTAAAGTACAGCTTTGGCTTATAAAAAAACATTTTCTGCTGGGAGTGTTACAAACAGAGACCTGAACTGAAAAAGGAGAAATAAAGAGGGGGTAAGAATTAGAACATTAGAATGTACTAATAAATAAATAAATAAAATGAACCCTGCCATATCAGGCGAAGCCATGATGTAGTTTGGCATTTTTATCAAAATGGAATTGTAATTCTCATAGAAAAGATTGTTTCATAAAGTTCCTTTTAAAAAATGCAGACCCTTCCAAACCAGTGTTTATAGGCTATACATTCTAGAGCTTTAGGGCTTTTTGTGATCTCACATTTTAGTGTTGTAATTCTGTCGCACAGTCGATGGAGTAGAAAGCAGTTGCTAAGAGACTAGCAACTAGAGAGAACGTCGAACGTTTTCTAAGACCACTACAGCAGAACCACATGACCTGTGGAGCAGCTAGTCTCTGTTCATTTCTCTCTCCTGAGCTTAGCCACTGCACTCCAGTGCAACCCCCCCTTTATGAAAAGGCAAAATATAGTGGTATGTGAAAAAAAAATCTGAGTTTGATTTCCAGTGTCTATCTGAATAAGTCCAGCAGCCCGTATGTGAGTGAATGAGTGTGCCTCCACGTGTCTGTTCAGCAGTCAGCTGATTTCGGTGTCTCCTCATCTTCTGCCGAAAGTGGAACCGACTGTTCCTTCATTTCGATCTCATCTCCAGCCTCTTCGTTTTTCTTCTCGTCTTCCATTGGGTAGACCACTACACAAAACTTCTGACCCAGGTACGTCATCTTGTCTGAGAACATAAAAGAGAGTAATTCAATTTATGGGGTCTGTAAGAATTTATAATGTTTTTGAAAGAAGAATCATATGCTCACCAAGGCTGCATTTATTTGATCTAAAATACAATAAAAACATTGTGAAATATTATTAGAAAAACTTTGTGAAATATTATTTTTAATTTAAAAACGAATTTCTCATATATTTTTAATAAAATCCTTTAGAAGCCTTTCTAATATGTTAATTGGTGCTCAAGGAACAATTTCTCAGATCAGAACTGAAATTCTCAAAACTACTTGTTGAACCTCCACATCATCTAGTCATTTGTGCACATCATAAAGCAATTTCAATTCTTTTGAGCATTCAAATTCTTTGGTACATTCAGGCAATTGATTATGTACAGTTGTCTGCGGTTTCCTACATTATTAATAACTAATGTCATGTTGCTCAAAATGTATTATATGGTTCTATGTTGAATAGTCTAGGCATTAGTTCATTGCATCATTAAATGCAAAATGGTTGAATTAGTTGTCATAATGCGTCGAGTATATTTTCTATACATTTCTATTAGACTTTTTTTGTAAATGTGTCCTGAATTGATGAATTGTGCAGGTGAATCTTGAATTTCACTAATGAAGGGGAATGTACTCTAAAGCATTAGATCAACCAATGATCAACCAGTTCTCTAAAATGGCTCAGAGATGCATGTTATGAATCTTCAATTGGAACGCACAGTATAACATGCATTCAACAGAAGAAGAGGAGGAGTAAGGATGTGTGGTGGAGGGTAGGGAGGCAAAACAGAGGAAGAGGTAGATAAGGCAAAGGGCGCAGGCACGTTTCTGATGAAATAAGCACCACTGTTGTGGACCATGTTCTCAATCATGACCTTACAATGGCTTATGCGGGTCTAAAAGTGCAGCTGAATGTTTGGAGAACAGCAGTTTTCTCAATCATTCCAGCATTTTGTAGACAGAACATGGTATGCATTTCAACAATGTGCACTGTACTCTAATATTGTATACTTACTGTAATGCTTCATATTAGAGTAGCATATTGCACTTGCATTTTGCAACACATATACACAGTGTATGTACATATAGTCTTGTCTATTTCTTTTATATGTCGCAATGACACTGTACTGTAATTTGTTGAGAGACCAACAGTTAAAGCGTAACTGTGAATCCTGTCCAGTCTCTTGCAATCAATCTCCCATATACAGTAATGTGTGGATTTGTAATATTAAAATTGATATATGCCATACAGAAAAAGTGCAGTCTTGTGCATTTTCAGTTATTGTCATTAAAATTGTAGCTATAGTTTACATCTGAAAATACTGACAGAGTACATTTGTATTAACAACAATGTGGCTAATGTGGTCTTGTTTGTGAACAATGACACAAGCACTTGTCATTTTGATGGCACTGATATATTCATTGATGTAAATACTTACTTTTGAGAGATGACCTAAGGATTTTGAGCAAGTTACAGGCTTTTGCAGGTAGTCCATTGTGTGGTGCTGTTTGTACGAATTGTTTCGAAAAATTTACTTACTGGTTTGCAAATGTTAAGGATGATTTGAGAAATGTACCAAAGCGACAGAAATACTGTATCATCAATGTTGAAAACAGGTGTGGTGCTTAATATTTTAGTAGAAACCGTGATAAATTTTTTCAGGATTCTTTGATTAATAGAAAGTTCAAAATAACAGCATTTATTTGAAATAGAATTCTTTTGTAACATTATAAATGTCACTTTTGATTAATTTAATACATCCTTGCTGATTAAAAGTATTAAGTTCTTTACCAAACTTTTGAT
>RJVU01071502.1:9194514-9211919 GCA_003731715.1 Anabarilius grahami
GTAATATAATATAATAATATTTACGTGCAATCTCTCAACCTGTGTTTCAAACAAAACCTGCCTTGTGTGCAATTTATGTTTTTGTTTTTTTTTAGATAAAATTTTTGATTATTTTATCAAAAAATAAATAGCAGCTGAATTTAATAGATTGGGCTCTGTTGTTAATTGTAACCTTTAATATTATAGTAATGTGCAAGAAAGGGCTCACTGTACAGTTTACAGCATTAGCTGAGATGTATATTTTTTATCCTTAAGAAAATGTTAATTATAATTAAATTGATTTAAAGAGAGAGACACAATTTTTTCAATAAACTACTGTTTAATAAAAAAGAAGGGGAAAAAAGTTAGTTTATGTTTAGTTTTCTCCCCCCTGCAGTACTGAATCTGTACCGAACTGTGACTTCAATACCGAACTGTCATGTTTGTGTACCGTTACACCCCTAAATATAATACAACCGGTTCTCAGTTCCCAGCCCTACAGTGTGAGGTACATTGTCTCTAATCAGATCTAATATAGAGAAGTGATGTCATCGTTAAGCCCCACATATCTGTGAACTTCATTCCACTCACCAACAAATGTATTAAAACACTGGGGCTTGTTTTCCCAGTACACGCCCAAGAAATAGACAGGGACACCAGTAAGCATGATGGCCAAGCCAATGCCACACACCACAGGCTCAGAGTACAGAGAGAAGATCAGCAGGAAGGCCCAGAACAGCAGGTAGATGACCGGCCACACCAGACTGATCTGTAAATAAGAGAAGTAAGGTTAGCGGCCAAAAGGAAAAAAATAATCTTAAGGTTTCAGCTTATATGAGAGCTATGTACAGAACTGGACAAGCACATCATGACTCAAAGGTTATAGCAAAATATAAATGCATTTGCTGAACAGAATACTGGATATATAACAGTAAAAAGTCAACAATTACTGAGATCACTGAGCAAAAACTGATATTGATTTTTATCATACGGTTATGTTTTTTGTGTACATTAACAATGAAATTTCAAAATTAACATAAAATACTTCTGTTCAACATAACATAAAATTTAACACTGGATTTCAGTAATTCTTAGGACTTACTTTAATTGGCCGGTGCATATCTGGTTGTTTAATCCGCAGCACAATCTGCCCGGCAACAGTGACACCATAGAAGAGGTAGTTGATGAAACCCACATAGTTGATGAGTGTGTATATGTCACTGGTGCACAGCATCAGAAGTGTTGAGATGCACTGTGAGAGAGCAAGAGAGAGATTTTTATTTAGCAATTGAAATGACATATTCTGCATATCTATAAGAATTGTCTGATATATCACATTATCGTGAATACCATTCATACTGGGATTAAGGAAGAATGCAGGCCATAAAATCATCAACAGAACAAGTCTTAAATTCAGCAAATGTCCAGCAGAGTTAAATGATGCACAACAAAAGTGAGAGTGAATAGTAAAGATGTACTTAAAGAGATAGTTCACCCGAAAATTTAAATTTGATGTTTATCTGCTTACCCATCCAAGATGTAGGCGACTTTGTTTCTTCAGTAGAACACAAATGATGATTTTTAACTCCAACCGTTGCGGTCTGTCAGTCGTATAATGCATGGCAATGGGAACTCCATCTATAAGAGTAAAAAAAAAACATGCACAGACAAATCCAAATTAAACCCTGCGGCTCGTGACGACAAATTGATGTCCTAAGACACGAAACGATCGGTTTGTGCGAGAAACCGAACAGTATTTATATAATTTATTACCTCTAATACACCATTATGTCCAACTGCCTTGAGCATCCGGTGTGTTAGGTCTGAAAACGCGCTCTGATGACGGAAGTGATCTCTCGCGCACATGTCAATGAGTGCGAGAGATCACTTCCGCCGTCAGAGTGCGTTCAGTGCAGTTGGACATAGTGGTGTATTAGAGGTAAAAAATTATATAAATACTGTTCGGTTTCTCGCACAAACCGATCGTTTCGTGTCTTAGGACATCAATGTGTCGTCACGAGCCGCAGGGTTTAATTTGGATTTGTCTGTGCATGTTTTTTTTTACTCTTATAGACGAAGTTCCCATTGCCATGCATTATACGACTGATAGACTGCAACGGTTGGAGTTAAAAATCATCATTTGTGTTCTACTGAAGAAACAAAGTCGCCTACATCTTGGATGGGTAAGCAGATAAACATCAAATTTTCATTTTGGGGTGAACTATCCCTTTAAAGTGGGAGAGATGAATATACACTGTATATGATACTCACAGTGAAGAGCAAGGCTGGAATTGGAGTGCAGCGTTTCACATGAATCATAGCTAACAGACTAGGGAGATGGCCTTCACGTGCACCCGCGAAGAACAACCTGAACAACATGAGGACAATCCAGGAATACTGTTATTTATGATGCCATTATATTCAGTAGAAGGGAGTATGTGAAGACACAGACAGACAGAACGATAGATAGAAAGATAGATAGATAGATAGATAGATAGAACAATAGATAGATAGAACGATAGATAGATCGATAGATAGATAGAACGATAGATAGATAGAACGATAGATAGATAGAACGATAGATAGATAGATAGATAGATAGATAGATAGATAGATAGATAGATAGATAGATAGATAGATAGATAGATAGATAGATAGATAGATAGATAGAGAGTATTCTATATGGATGGATGGATGGATGGATGGATGGATGGATGGATGGATGGATGGATGGATGGATGGATGGATGGATGGATGGATGGATGGATGGATGGATGGAGGGACTGACCGAGAGGAGGTGAAGAGGGAGCCGTTGACCCCCCCAAATGTGGACAAGGCCACAGAGATGGGCATGATCCATGACATCACTCCCAACAGCTTCTCACCAAACGTCTGGGAGAGAGCAACAGAGTGGTGAAGGAGAGAAAAGAGAGACAAGCAGAGGAAAAGAGGACGTTGATTGAATACATGCATTATCATGTCCATAATATCTGTGCTGTTTCATTAGAATTGAATGCAGAAGATTCTGGAGTCTGATATATCTATTTGAATGGTATACAGGCAGGCATCAAGAGCTCAATCCAAGTATCAATTAAAGAACTTTAAATATTGATACTTGGGTAGATATGTCAAAGAATCTCCTGCATAAAGCAAAACAATCAGTCTGTTTGCAGTCTGAAAGTGTCTGACTGCTAAGAATGGACACAGGTCACTCACCACAGCTACAGCATTAGAAGCCAGCAGCTCCTGAGGGCTCATGGCAGTGACGTAGGCAATGTTAGCAAAAACGTACACAAAGGTCACAAGGGGAATGGAAATGTAGATAGCACGGGGGAGGTTTCTGTATGGAAAAATATAAAAACCATAAACAGGGAAAAAACAAAAAACTTCAGTCAGAAATAGTAAATTACAATATTTTAGCCTACCAGCTACATATACTAATTTTCATTCAGTTTGAGGCAGATTCCAGTTTCCTCCTCAGAGCATTGTGTAAAATTATACAGTAATTCTTTTGGCTCTTTCTACTTGTGCAGTTTAATAAATTGCAGACCATTATGACTATTGATCTGCTATGTGGTTCTCTGCTGGATATTACAAACATATATCTAATTTACACTAATTAAATACTGAGAACACAGTGTTGAATTACTGTGAGCTCTTTAGAAGAGAATTGGCTTACACATGGGGGTCGACGAGTTCCTCTGTGACATAATTGAGGAAATTCCAGCCACCGTAGGCAAAGGACCCCTGTAGAAATGCCAGAGCGATCAGACCAACATCATAGTCTTGAAACGGCTCGAAAGCATTGGCCGGCTCCAACCAGTAATATTCGCCTGGAGAAGGAAAAAAGCGTACAAATAATTATCAAACATCAAAGGGTAATTTGTTATAAAATGCCTCTTGTTTATTAGCTAGTTAGTTAACCTTTAGCAAACGCTTTCACTCAAAACAGCTTAGAGTAATCGCTAACACAGCTCCTCTTGAGCAACTGAAGTTAAAGTTTCCTGGTCAAGGACCAAAATGGCATTGTGATCTTAATAACATACACTGATGAGCCGAAACATTATGACCACTCACAGGTGACATGAAAAATCTTGATCATATTCTAATAAAGTCACATGTCAAGGTCTGGGTTGATTAATTGTAAGCAAACAATCAGTTCTCTTAGTCAACGTGTTGGATGCAGGAAAAATAAGAGACTTTGACAAGGGCCAAGTAGTTACGGCCAGACAAATGGGTCAGAGAATCTCTGAAACGGTAATGCTAGTGGGTTGCTCACGGTCAGCAGTGGTGAGAACCTAATGACAGTGGTCCAAAGAGGTGCCCAAGGCTCATCTATGCAGGAGGGCAACAAAGGCTATCCCGTCTGGTCTGAACTGAATAAAGGTCTAATGTGGCACAAGTCACAGAAAATCTTAATGATGGTTATGCGAGGAATGTGTCAAAACACACAGTGTGTATGGGGCTGCGTAGCCGCAGACTGGTCAGAGTGCCAATGATGACCCCTGTCCACCATCAAAAGCACCTACAATGGGCACACAAGTGTTGGAACTGGACCTTGAGGCAGTGGAAGAAGATAGCCTGGTTCTATCAGTCCCATTTTTTGCATCATGTGGATGGCCATGTAATTGCGCCATTTACCTAGGGAAGTGATGGTATCAGGATGCACTGTGGGACGACTGTGGGACAAGCCGGTGAAGGGAGTGTGATGCTCTGGGCAATGTTCTGTTGAAAAACCCTGGGTCCGGCCATTGGGGATGTCAATTTGACACTTGCCACCTACCTAAACATTGCAAACTAGGTACACCCCTTCATGACAATAGCCTCGTTTCCACCAAAATTACCCGGAACATTTTTTTCCCAGGAACTTTTTTCCCCCAGACCTGTTGCCATCTGCTTTTCCATAGCGGTCTAAAGTACTGTGAAGATTAGTCTGGTGACGTAGGACTCCGCGCGACTTTCCAGTTCCCCCTGGATTTCGTCCTCTGCATATAAGCTTAATAAAGCCTGAACCTCATCGTCGGCCCATTTATAAACTCCATTGTTGATTTAAATAGCAAACAACTCTTACTGCATGCACCAAAACAGACTTTTAAAAATAATAGTTGAAATAAAATGCTGCATGGAGTCAACCAATCAGCATGTTCTGCGTCCAAGTCCCACCCTTGAAAGTACCTGAACTTTGAAAAAGTTCTACCTAGAGAGCAGGGACTGTCTGAGGGGGAAAGTTTTACCCAGAACTTCATTTAGACCCTGGTCCCTGCGGTCAAAACACACCGAGTACCACCCCAAAGTCCCTAGATCCTGGGGAAAGTTCCTGTGGTGGAAACACGGCTCAAGGTATTCTCTGATGGCAAAGGCCTCTTTCAGAAGGATAATGCACCCTGCCACACTGCATACATTGACTGGTTTGAGGAACATGATGAAGAGTTCAAGGTGTTGCCCGGTAATCCACATAAGGCATCCTGAACCAGTTAGAGACCAGCTACCATGTTCCAAAATACAGCTACCACTAAACTGGTTTCGACTGGTTTTCATGAGCCTACAATCTTTTTGCTCCCTAAGCCATAGTATTAATACCACAATTCTAGGGTCAGGTCTTTGGGTCACATGTACTCTTTGAACTCTCTTTGAGAGCATAAATGACCCTGAAGACCCCATATTAAAAAGCAGCCAATGTCAACTAACCCAAATCCAGTTATTTTAAAGCTTCTGCATAGAATCACATCTGTCACTCTCATGTTATCCGGTCAGTGTCTGAGCTTACAGACCGTCAGCAGTGTGATCATTATTCAATCCTCTCTGACGTGCCAGCTGTGAAAGCTGCATTATCTGTGTTATTCTTTATTAGAGAGTTTGAACCCAGTGACTTCTGCTGAGACAACAAGGCAAAGAGGGGAAGTGCTGTGCTTTTAGTTTTTCTGGAGATTTTACCGAGCTAGTAGAGATGAAGCAATGAGGCCCAAGAGGACGGGGAGTCACGCATGCAGACTTCTACAAATGCACTGACAAGAACAAGAACTGCACGTAGCCATTTTTTATCACAGACTTTGAATAGCCTGTAACATATAGCATGCACACACACATATACATAGACATATGGTGCCTACCCTTGCAGATTTGTACGAGGCCCATGATGATGATGAGAATGAGTGCCAGAAGTTTCCCTGCCGTGAAGACATCCTGTACCCGTGTTGCCCAGCGCACACTAGCGCAATTCACCCAAGTCAGCAGCACTGAAACACAAGGTTACAAGGCTGGTTAAACACAATACACATACAATGAGCCATCAGTGAGATTAATGGCGCCCTGCTGTTTGAGCAGTCTAGTATGCCAAAGGATTATAAAGTAATGCTTTCAGCTATGAGGAATTCATCAGACGCACAAATGACAAGCTCAGAATAGGCCTTCAGGTGAACCTATTTAATACATATGGACATTTGAATGCACTGCAACATCTGATTTTATTTTTTTATTTTTTTGAGATTACATGGAATATTTGTACTTTAAAAAAATCATTTGACAGACTGGAGAATTATTTAAAATGAACAACAAAAAGCTAAAAGATTATTATAAATTAACATTGTAACCAGTACATAAAACACATTTTCTTATACATTCATATGCATTTTAACTTAGAAATCTGATGTTGAAAAGTGAATGTGTTAAATAACTCTCATAGTCACATGCACACAGTCATCTGATGGCATGTGACAGACATATTTGGTCATAAAATCAAACAGACATGCAAGTAAACTTTGAGTCTTGACTCTTGCACTTTTGAGAACTTGCAAGATATGCAAAAATGCAGCTTTGTGAAGCTTTGTCCTGTTTCATTCAAATACTATTTGTGTTCTTGTAGACAATCACCTCAACAGATGGTTAAACAAAAATAATGCTTGATTAACTTATCAACAGAGCAATTACGCACAAAACTATTGTGAACTGGGTGTGAATTGAGAATGTCGATGCGCAGTGGCCAAACACACCGAGAGCTCTTGGCACTCATTCAGTATGAAACTATTTACACCTGCAGCAGCATCTAGTCACAACATTAAAATGCAAATCAAGTGATATTAGGTGGGGTAAGGTATTTTGTTGCACAAAATCCTTGTGCAACAAAATACCTTTTGTTGAACAAGGATTTAATTACGGTTTGTGGCTACATTAACACAAATGGTCTGACAGTACAAAGTAACACCCTGCCAAATAATGCGAAGGGAACGCAGTAAAACCCAAACAGCAAGGCTTCGGGCGAGGAGGTGTAATCCTTATGTCTTATCTCTGTGTAAAAAGAGGACTGCCTTGCTGTACAGAGCAATGACGTGCTTCTAACTGAGCCCAATCGTGTCTTGAGATAAGGGCAGTGCATTCTGGGAAATTGACCAGAGAGGACGTCTTAGAGTTTGTGTTTAGTGTTTGTGAAACACTTTTGGAATTGAAAAATAAGCAGGTAGTGAAATCTACATGGTACACCATGCTAATGCAAGCCTGCAGAAACATTCTTATGACAACAGGAATCTTACTACAATAAGCTGATTACAGTGACGGTCACACACACACACAGAGGTCAGCGTTACTCATTTAACTTTCTATTTTTTTATCCCCTTAATATCTTAAGACTTTATGCAAGTAGAATCATGTGTTAATTTTTTTTCTAACATTCAACAGCTTGTTGAGCATAATATACTCATGGGATCAGTTCTAAAACCTGGTGGATTCTGCTTTGTGCTTTACTGCCTGCATATGCACAATCCTTATTAAAATGCAATAATTAATTGATTCGAAACACAAATAGCACTTCTCAAAAAACACATTTTATTTCAGTAGAGTTTGCATGTTGCTAAGCAAACCATGTGATACTCTAATAAGCTTGAAAACAAATAGCATATATAAATGTGGGTAAAATAGCAAATGTTAAAGTAGATTTAACCTTTGAAGTAATTTACAAGATGTTATGAATTATAATTATATTAATAATCAACATTTGTCTCACGTATCACTTTTTGGTAGAGCCGAGCATGTCACAATACAGTGAGTCCCAATAATTATGCACTATATTCTATGCAATTTTATTGTATAAATGGTGTTAGTGTTTACACTGAACATTTTGAAAAAACAAAAAGTGTACTTAAAATACCCTGATGATGCACTTAATTACCGAGAGCAGAAAAATGTAGCAGAAGAGGAGAGGCTATCAGACTCTAGATGATGCTGGAAGACCAAATAAAATTCACACTAGACGGTAAAGTGCATAGTGCACAGTGTAAGTGCATAGTGTATAGTATGCAATTTGGGACATAACTAATTCCTTATGGGATTGTCTTCTCTGAGAAATTTACATGCAATGCTGCCAGTATTTGGCCATGAGAAGGTATCTTAAATGGCAGCAGTTATTCTGACTACCATTTGGAATAGTGTTTGTGTCAAGAGTGTGCCTATGTTCCCTTAAAATGCTGCCTACTAAGGCAACAAATTAGGTACAGAGCCATTCAGACACTTACACACAGAATTTTCTCAAAATTGCAGTACTGGCTTCAGAAGAAAAGACATAACGGAGGTAAAGAGGTATAAAGGAGTTGAGTACAAGAACAGGGACATCCTGTAAAACTGTGCCATAGTGTCCACTTTTGGCCTTTCACTCACTTCCTGCAGTTTTCTAAACAAAACAAAAGCAAAGCTAAAGAAGCTTTAGGGCCACTTGAGAACATCTGGTTAGTTAAAAACTACTTTGGTAACAGGTTCATTAGTTAAACCTTAGTTAATGTATTAACTAACATGAACTAACCATGAGCAATACATTTGTTACTGTATTTACTAATCTTCGTTAACGTTAGTTAATGAAAATACAGTTGTTCATTGTTTGTTCATGTTAGTTCACAGTGCATTAAGTAATGTTAACAAGATGTTAATTATGTATTAGTAATGTTGAAATGAACATTAAAGATTAATAAATGCTTTAGAAGTGCAGTTCATTATTAGTTAACTACATTTAGTTAACATGAACTAATGTTAACTAATAAACCTTATTGTAAGTGTAAGTGTTACCGCTACTTTCAACTTCATCAGAACATTTTGGTCAGATTTGGTCTTGGTCAGATTTTTTTTCCCAATAAAAAGACATTAATGATTAATTAATATATCTAATTATTAAACTAAATAACTATTAAGGCTGGATTTAAATTGAAACCTTTCAGTTTAAATATCAAAACAAGGTGAGATATCATCAAATATCTTTACTTCTTGACCTCTCTCTTTTTTCTTAGGGTCTCTGTTGTTTGCCTGTCTACATACAGCTTGCAGTATTTGTAGCTCCAGTGTGAAGTTTGCAGTAAGCCCACGCTCAAGGCTTCTTGACGCCACAAAAAACATTTTTACATTCATCTTCACATCCCTTTCTATCCTCCGCACATTTTCCCACAAACTTTCTGTTCCCTCTACCAGGGTATGACCCCTTGGTGTTCTTCTTTCACACATCAATCCATCTTTCTCTTTCTGTCAGTCCCAAAACACTGTCTCTCTAGCTCTGGCCTTCAAGGTTCTTTCACTTAAGCGTGATTTGACCTTATATTCAAACATAAGAGGCTGTAATGAAGTATCCATTCCCAGCAACAATCTGTGCATGCGGTATCAGAGAAAAATGTCTAAAATAAACAAGTGTTCACAAGTGAATCACAAGCAGATGTGGAAATAGTGATTATGTAAGTTGTTGTTGCATCTGTGAGGTAAACAATATAAAACAGTCCACAATGTATGTACAAATATATACAGTTTGTTTCATCTTATGAGGAGTGTTTAAAACCTTAAAATGTTTTCGTGTCCAAGCCACATCTTCTCTTACGTGATAATGGTTTAGCTATCTCTTCTTTTTACCATTCTCTGTCAGTTCTGCATGTCAACAGCAAAAATCCCTAAATAATAAGACAATGAGATCTCTGATAGTCCTTCTGGTACTCACACAAGCAGATGCCAGCAAGCAGACGCAGACCATTCTCAGGGGGGAAGCAGGTGGGGAACAGAGGCTGCAGGACGTAGTTAGAGAAGGTGAGAGCGATAACCGCCTGGTTAGTGGGGTAGATCACCAACACAGCAATCCACAACCGCAGAAACCTGTAGCATATAAATGTTCAAAAAAGTTATAATGCTTCCAACAAAAAAAGTACCCATTAGATGGTAATACAGTGGTATTTTGATAACTCAAAATTTCTCCAAAAACACAAAGTTTAATGTTTGGTTATTTTTTAAGCTAATGACACACATTGTGTTATTTGCCTATAACAGTCTTTATTCTTAGGATAAACTCAATATGTGTATACAAGATAATTTATTGCCATCATTTGTTTGGGGTGAGATAGAGCTAATGGTTGTTCTCTGGCAGTATCATTCATTAGAGCAGTCAATGTGCTAAGCAAAGGTTGTTGACATGTAAGCAAAGCCAAAGCTGAAAGATTTGATTGACTGCTGGGTACCTATTAGTGGATTAATGTTAAATCAGAGCTACAACTTCTTCAACAGACAGCAGCAATGCTAAAGCTGTTAACAAGCTAATTACCATACAATGAAGGGTAATGGTGTTTACTGTCACTGTAAACTGTTACATGGTTATTACATGAGATTGCAGGTGTTTTGACAGAAAAAATATAGGATTCCTTCCTATGGAGTGAGAAGTGTTGTTATTCTATTATTTTCTTCAGGTTTGTTGAATCTCTGACTTATATTCAATCATGTTCTGCATTACCAATAATTAAGTCACCTACTTAAAAGTTGAAAAAGGTTACAGATTTTAGAAACAATATGGATTGATTAGCAGTATTTAATAATGTTTTGATTGATTAGCAGTATTACTAACACTCTGGAAGTGTTATTAAAACCAATGTGTGGCTGAAAACCTCACCCTGCCAGTCCTCCGAAGATGTCCTTGACATAAGAGTAGTCGCCTCCAGATTTGGGGATAGTGACGCCCAGCTCAGCATAGCAGAGTGCTCCAATTGCTGTTATAAGGCCTGTGATGATCCATACGATGAGCGCCAGGCCCACTGAACTGGCATTTTCCAATACTCCCTTTGGACTGACAAAGATTCCAGAGCCTATGATGTTACCTTTAAAAGAGAAAGCAGAGAGGTTGAGTATTAGAAATGGGAATTAATGTAGAAAGCAGGCCAGAAAAAGAGCTGTCAAGCCAACGCCATCATATAAGCTTCCACTCCTCACCAAGAACTCCAAAAAAGCACTGATTATATAACAGACCTGGATGTCTGAATGAATCTACTAAAGTGCTCCAATTTAAAATCCTTTTGAATGAAACAGACTTTATCCTGAGTAAAGGATTTAAAGAGATTTTAGATTTGACAGAAATGCATTGGGGATACACATTTTGAAATTGTAGCCGACATGTATGTCAATAATTATTTTCATGTTAGGATCAATATTATAAATCTATACTACTTTGTTAAAAAAGTAAATGAATACATACTAAAAACTATCATTATGTGCACACAGAAATTCATTCCAACATGCACTTTTAAAGATAAAACGTTTTTCAAGAGAACGCCTTAATCTACACTAATCTTTAAAATAGACAGAAACAAAACCACCTTATTTTGAAAAGCAGAAGTAAGCTATTTTAATGAATGTGCGAGACTTCTGATAATTAGCCGCTATAGGTAGATAACTAGAAGAATAAGAAAGTGCAGTAAATGGTCAAACTATTTGGGCTACAAACCGGTGTGTTTATGATTACAACAACAATACATTAAAATACGGCAAGAAATACCAGTTTCCAATATCACGTAGCATAATAAGCAATTTTGTACAGATAAAAAATAACTGGAAGTGAATGACGTCTGCGTTTATGTTAAAAAAAGGTGAATAGATTTCTAAATTTTAGCTGATAAATATCCAATAATGGCTGATAATATTTAATACAAAAATAAATAACAAAGTATGGTGCTTTCCTAAATTTTATGTATCCCTAAAACTCATATGAAAGCATGATGCGATGACAGTGTGACACACTTCACCCAGGAGATATAGAGATCTATAACAGTGGCAAAGAGAAAAGGGGCGATATTGAAAACCACCGAAGAAAAGCAGGACAGTGTATGAATTACAAGGAAATGAAAATGTCAGTGTGGCAGAAAAAGATGGAAGAGGGAGAACCAAGAGAGAGAAAGTAGGTGGTGAGAGTGATTTGCAGAGACCGTAATTTGCTGAGTTAGTATTTAGCGTGACTAATGGAGTGAGTACACACAGCAAATATATGGGGGAGTGTGTATTTGTCTGTCCATACAACAGTGTGTGCACTTAGTGCAATAGTGCACCACTACTTTGTGATCCATGCATGTTTGTGATATACATATTGGCCCCAAAAAGTATTTGGACAAATGTCTGAATTTCATTGTATTCAATACAAAAACAAACAAACCAGGTGTGAAACTAATTTCACTTATCTGAGCCATTGTTGCAATTATTTTTAACCATGGTCAATTTTAGCGCACATATTAGGTCATGTCCCCATTAATTCACACAATTTAATACCATCCATAAATTGTAAACCACTATTTCTTCAACAAAACAACTGTAGATCTCAGAGAAGAACTCATTTAGACCTACACAACTATTACAATAGAAGGTAGAAAAACAAAACTAGCACACTTAAAAGGTGATTTTCCACCAAAGAAAATGCTGAACTAGTATGTGAACTTAGTACTGTACAAGTGGGAGGCAGATTGTGATTCTACACATGTAACTGCGGTTTATTCTTTTATCTTCCCTGATTGTGCTTCATGTCTGGGCTTTTAAAACAAACTGTGTGTGGAAATTCAGGTAATCAACGCCCTATTACATCTGTGCCCTTGAGTAAATTAATCCAGGTTTTCCTGTGGGATTGTCACTGCAATTATGTTCTGTGAATCACTTTGGATACAAATGTCTGTTAAACATAGCCACTGTAAACAAGTACAAACAAGTACCAAACTTCTCTGTAGCCACTGCTGCCATGATGTATTCACAAAATAATCTGCTCTAAAAGAATATCCATAAACCTTCATGATAACAGTTGAGCATTCAGCTTCTTTCTTTGGCTGTTCTCCCACTTCATGTCCCTCCCTTAATCTCTGCTGTGAAAAAACTCTGTCAAGATATGATTATCACAAACTTCAGCATGTCTCATGACCTCAAAGTACAAGTTACACAACTTTATACAATCAAAGGTATCTTTTACTATTGCCAAAGCATGTAGGGATTGATCTGGTTTCAGCCAGCTTGTGTATTAATTGACTATAAGCAAACCAGCTGGGAATTATGGAAATCAACAGGTTTTACGCCTTCAAGAGACTGACAGATTATTGTGCACAGTTGTACATCGAGTGGTCTTGCTGACTGTTGTGGAATTAATGCAGATGGATTTCCTTTTCATGCATCCTCTCTTGTTCCCCTTGTGTGTGTTCCCTGCGCAAACATCACAGGCAATGCAGCAGCAATCTCTGATTTAACATTCTAGTTTGACAGTCTACTCAAATTGATCTAATCATACTGTGCTAAGCCTTGTCAAACACATAGATGGAAGGATTACAGAGAAGCCCCACCTTTCAATTCAAAGTGTCAGTTAAGCTTTTAGATAAAGTCAATGTCTGAAATGACATGTTAAGGTGTGAATTTTCACTGGCAAATTACAGTCATTTCAATAGGAATCCACACAATAAGGAATCTTGCAAGAATGCGAAAGATTTCCCCACACAGATTTTATAATGGGTTCAAGTTGGTCATGCGAATTTGTCGCATTCAGCGACAAGGTGCTTTGGCCGCAGTGAACTGACTTACCTTAAAGTCAGTTCACTCTTTGCTATCATCTTATCATATATGCATGTCAATCACTGTGCAAAGATGTGTCTCATTTATTGCGCAGTGATGCTACATTCACTTGTACTTCTATTTATTACTCTTGCTAACCAGTTTGCTGAGGCGAATCCCTTTCAACTGTCGTATTGATTTTCTTTCATGCCTCCATTGATCAAACTGTTTCTGTGGGTCTGTAGCCTTGATAGCCAGATGTTTCCCTTTTACATATAAAAATCAGAGTTTGGGTTAATGAAGCAAGCCATTTACACAAAACAATGTCTCCTTTCATCAAATAAAATGGGTTCAATTGGGATCTGTTATGCAGCCCAGACTCTTTGTATAATTAATAGTAAGTGGATAGATTTACAAAAAGTTACTAGAATTAGGCTAACTGTTGTTTAACATGTTTGGATGATCATCAAAAAACCCATACTAAAAACACTGGTTGTTTTCAGCTAATGAAAGTGAAAAAAGTGAAAGTGAAGTGACATGTGGCCAAGTATGGTGACCCATCCTTGGAATTTGTGCTCTGCATTTTACCCATCCAAGTGCACACACACAGCAGTGAACACACACACCGTGAACACACCCGGAGCAGTGGGCAGCCACTCAGTGGGCGACCTCAGTCGTGGTATTGAGGGTGGGGAGAGCGCTGGACATTCACTCCCCTCACCGACAATCCCTGCCGGACCTGAGACTCGAACCCATGACCTTTGTAGACGACTCTCTATCCATTAGGCCACGACTGCCCCCTAGGTCAGTCTATGATGGTCTATGATGCAGCTTGTAGTTTTAATTTCTACATCAATACATACATTTTCACTAGGATTTTAATTGGCTTACTGGAGAATTAACCAATCACTAACATTTAATGACTGTATCAGATCAAAAACCTCTCTCACAAAGAATAATGCCAATAAATATCTATTGGGTTGCTAACTGGTTACACCTATTTTGGCTCACATCAAATCCTTTGCAGCCAGATTGATGTATAATGTTCTTAAATCAATCCATAAGCATCGCCAGTTTGCCCTTAACAAAATATATACAGATCACTTTTTTACCTGCATCATCTCACAATCTCCTTCTAAGAGCACATTCAGAAGATCTGTCAGCCTTCACTCTACTAAAACTATGTTCTTGGCACCTGTTTCCATTCTATCATTCCCTACTGATTACTAAAGGCCATAATCCAGAAATTCAACATCAAAAAATGGGGCTAAGCAAGAAAGTTCACTTTCAGGTCCATGCTTCATTTTCAGCTCACAAAGGGTTCCAGCAAAGGGGTTGATAAGGATGAGAGTGGCAGAAGTTATAAAGTATTCTGATGAAGAACATGGAGAACAAAGGCTTGAGGAAAGCTTTGAGCGATCCGAAGCGACAATCACCTGATAATGATGTTCACGTGGGGCAACTGAGAGCATGTGAATGTGTGACCTGATCAAGGTTACTGAAGAGGATTATCATATAACTTAGCTGCAGTTAAAATGTTAGCTGGGATTATCTTGGGTGGGTTTTACTTTTCCTTAACTCTTATCATTACATTAATTATATTTTTATAGCTTAATGCTGCCTAAAGCAATAAATGAAAACTACCATGTGACATACTCAATAAACGGACAAGGGTTAAGTCACGTTTCCTCTCTCCACTTCCTCTTATATTTGCTATCTATTCTAAGTCTTTCTGACCTGATTTTTTTTTCCTTGATGAAACCAGAAGAAAAAATATTAGAGACAAAAGAACACCAATTCAACATGGGAAAGGCAGGTGTATTTTTATTATTATTTAGCTTATGTATTTTAAACCATAATACTATTGTGAAAAAAAAAGCACATGGCTGTTTTGCAGTTTGCTAGACCAATACATTTCTGTTTACTAGACCAAACAAAATCGACTTATATTTGGCAATTACTGACATACTGCCAGTTTCCAAATCTGCTGACAGCCTTGTTAATGGCTAATGCACATTTTTTATTTTCAAATATTCTTTAGTTATTATTTAATAGTAAATATTTAGGTAAAATAATTGTTCTTTTGTACGAAGCGTTTGTTTAATTATTTAATTGTATTATTTATTTAAAATAGTATTTATTTAATAATATTTAACTACAAAA
The DNA here is from genome assembly GCA_003731715.1 of Anabarilius grahami. NCBI lineage: Eukaryota > Metazoa > Chordata > Actinopteri > Cypriniformes > Xenocyprididae > Anabarilius > Anabarilius grahami. Next base: position 9,210,448 of record RJVU01071502.1, read on the forward strand.
CATCATCAATACTGTTTTGTATGACCTGTCCTTAACAATGCTGAATATTTTACAAATCATCACAAGGATAAATAGGGCCTAATCATTAGACTACAACAATTAAAACAGAATGTGCACGAATATTTTATAACAACAACAGCAATAAGATTCATATCTTAAATATAGGCCAAAACAATTATTGGTTTAACTCTAAAATCAACATTATATTGGTATCGACCATTAGAATAACCCTTATCGGACCACTAATCAACAGAACAACAGGTTTAAGCGTAGGCTATATAATATATTTTCAACAAATATACCTCTTTTCCATTTCATAGGACTGATTAGTATGAGAGACTCTCAATCAGCATTATCCAATCAAGCTGTGCACGACTGACCATGCTTCCTTTTAAAACACACCAACCCATATGAACATACCTGTAAAAGAAACAAAATCAACACTCACCGACAATAATGCCACAAGCACTGACGAGACCGATCTCCTTCTTCAGCGCCACCGATGACTGTCCTGCTGCTTTCCCCGCGTCTGCTGCTCCATCCTCACTGGTGCTCGGAGCTGCGCTGCCTCTTTGTCTCGGTCCATCCGTCATGTTGGTAATTGAGATGTTCAGTCCTCGGTGATGCTAGAGCAGTCTGAATACTATCTCGAGCAAAATATGCCACTATGAGCTCTTTATCTATCCTTTCTTATCTACGTGAGACTGCTTTAAAGCATGTGTCAGTAGGCTATTTATTGCCTAGTGGCAAAGTAACAATGAGCAAGATGAGCTACTGCGGTGGAGGTCTAAAATTCAATTAAAAAGAAGGCACTGTCAGTACAGCACTGATTTCGGGCATAACAAAAACTACAGTAATGCTCAAATCGCAACTTTTAGGCTTTTGTGTCCGTGATGAAGCTTACGCAGGGTTTAATCTGCAGTTTAAACCAGAAACACCACGCTGGAGAGGCCGAAAACCAAATCACAGGTTTCACCTTTTATTTCCTGTAGCCTACCTATAAAGTACCGGTGCTTCCTCGTTCTTAAAACAAGGCGTGCGTTCACATGAATTCTTGCCAAACGCCCAGTGTCCGCGCGCAGCAGACCGTTCGCGTCTCCAGCGATATCCAAAGCACCAGTGGTCCAAGCGCCTCCACAGACTGTAGTATTTACTCCATGTGTCAATCCCCTCCCAACCCGCACCATAAGTACAGTCGCGCCTCCTCCCCTTCCCCCCACGTCACGTCTCTGCTCTTGTTTTTGTGGTCTACTCTACGCGCCTCCTCATAAAGCCCTGGCAAGCTGTTGAACAGCACGGCAAGGAATATGACCTACCTGAACCTACCAATATATGATATAATTGTTTCCTTTCGCTTCTTTCTAAGTATCTCAGCGCTTACAAAGATTGCTGAAAACATTTGCTGCTTTCTCACAAGCCAAGGAAGGCTTAAAATGCATATATCATTTTTTTTTTTTTTTTTTTTTTTTTTT
>RJVU01071502.1:9211934-9350062 GCA_003731715.1 Anabarilius grahami
TCTTCTATCTAGCGTTTTAGTCATTACAAAAGTTAGTAGAAGCCCGTACTTTCACCTGCTGCCACAAAACAGACCCTTGGGATCAATGCGCATTTACCTGCTGGAGATGTAACCATAACAACGGCTTGAGCGCTGCAAAACAAACGTCTACGAAACATCACACGTATTGAGGAATAAATAATAAATTGATAATCATACATACTGTGTGTGTGTGGGTGGGGGGGAGAGGCATGTTTAGCAATAGGCCTACTTGTGAGGATCAAATGTCCCCACAAGGATAGTAAAACTTGAGATTCCCTGCTTTGTGAGGACTTTTTGCGGGTCCTCACAAGGAAAATGTATTAATTAACATAATAAAATGTAAAATAAAATTTAAAAAGTTTTCTGAGATGGGAAGGTTTAGGGGTAGGGTTAGTGTTAGTGTATTGGGGATAGAATTTTACAGTATAAAAACCATTACGCCTATGGAGTTCCTCACAAGTATGGCAAAACAAATGTGTGTGTGTTACTAAATTAATAGGTATATATATAAATACACTACCGTTCAAAAGTTTGGGATCGGTACGATTTTTAATGTTTTTAAAAGAAGTTTCGTCTGCTAACCAAGACTGCATTTATTTAATTAAAAATACAGTAAAAACAGGAATATTTTGAAATATTATTACAATTTAAAATAACTGTTTTCTATTTGAATATATTTTACAAAGTAATTTATTCCTGTGATGGTAAAGTTGAATTTTCAGCATCATTACTCCAGTCTTCAGTGTCACATGATCCTTCAGAAATCATTCTAATATGATGATTTGCTGCTCAAGAAACATTTCTGATTTTTTTTTTTTCAGGATTCCTAGATTAATAAAAAGTTCAAAAGAACAGCATTAATCTGAAATACAAAGCTTTTGTAACATTATACACTACCATTCAAAAGTTTGGGGACAGTAAGAATTTTAATTTTAATTTTTTGAAGAGAAATGAAAAGAAATGATTACTTTAATTCAACAGGTATGCATTAAATCAATCAAAAGTGACAGTAAAGACATTTATAATGTTACAAAATATTATATTTCAAATAAATGCTGTTCTTTTGAACTTTTTATTAATCAAGGAATCCTGAAAAAAACTGTTTTCAACATTGATAATAATCAGAAATGTTTCTTGAGCAGCAAATCAGCATATTAGAATGATTTCTGAAGGATCATGTGACACTGAAGACTGGAGTAATGATGCTGAAAATTCAACTTTACCATCACAGGAATAAATTACTTTGTAAAATATATTCAAATAGAAAACAGTTATTTTAAATTGTAATAATATTTCAAAATATTCCTGTTTTTACTGTATTTTTAATTAAATAAATGCAGTCTTGGTTAGCAGACGAAACTTCTTTTAAAAACATTAAAAATCGTACCGATCCCAAACTTTTGAACGGTAGTGTATATATATAAAACAAAATTAATATAATATAAAAAGCTAAGAATAACCTATATAAAATCCTACAGTGAATAAACAGTTTGGAGAATGGATGGATAATTAATATATAGAGATTCCATTTAAAAAGTCAACCCAAAAAATAATTTTATAATTCACACTCTGCATATAATTTGACAGCCTCATGCCTTCCAGTGTGCATGTGTATATGAATGATAAATCAAGCCAATACTATACATTATCTTCATGTCCTCTTGTCACAAACTGAGGGCGGTATACAACTAAGTTAAAGTCAATGACGGTGTCTGACCCTGTCAGTTCATAACTAAACAGGCAGAGTTTTGTGTATGAACCTCCTAAGAAAACCAGTTTTAGACAGGCCTCAAAGGCACCATAATGTCATGTCTATAATGATATACAGCAAATTCATGTCAGCTTTAGACCATATATAACCAAGCAAATATTTAATGACTACAATGCTTATTTTTCAACAGAAAATGAGTCAAAAATCTAATTCTTTGGATTGTGGGATGCCACATTGAGCGAGGCACAAAGTAACACGGGGTTAGTTGTAACACACATGGTTTAGATACTTCCACACATGATGAAACTTTGTGTATTTAATAGTTGCCATATCGACAAGATATACAAGATGCAAAAATTCTGAAATCTTTGGGAGATATCACTGAACATTTATTTAATAATCGCAAAAGTAAATTTCTTACTCAAGTTAATTTTTCATCTATATTATTTGTGTTGAAGGGGGGTGGATTCTGGAATCCACTGCCGCTTCAATATATATCTTTTAAGTTATTAATCAACATTTATCTTTCTGTTAAATTATTTGAATGGCTTCTTCAACATATGTTAAAGCATTTATTTTCCTTTTCAAACAGCAGAAAATAATTTTGAATATTGTCTGTTCTGAGAAAAGAACATGTTATCAGTATGTTTTGGGAAAGTTTCCTGCTAGAGCAGAGTTCAGATCAACTTCAGCCTTGACGAAGCTGCGAATCATGTGTATCTGTGTATGTGCGCTAAGTGTTCTGTGCAGGTCCTTTGTACTGGTGGACAACTGGCACTCTGCTGGAGACCAGCAGACGCCATGTCATGACCCCAAAAGGACATCCAGTACCTAAATCCAGGGTCCCCTCGTCAGCATCCTGACGAATGGAGATGCTTCTGACTATCTGTCCATGTGTGGAAGATTACCAAATTTGTCTATTTTTCTTAGCCAACCAGAAGTAATGACGTTAGTGGACTCTGTTAGAGTATAATTGTTGTGGAAATGTGAATGTACGCGGAGCGGCCTACGAACTCCTTGTGAGACTTGAAGCTGGCTTCTGCTGATGAAACTGCAAACTATTCTTCAGTAAAGTGTTCTTCAATTTATTATTTTTTTTAAACTCTGACTCCGAATGAATGAAGATTTTTATTACTCACCCTCATGTCGTTCTACACCCGTAAGACCTTCGTTCCGAAGATTAACGAAGGTCTTACGGGTGTGGAACGGCATGAGGGTGAGTGAGTAATGACATTATTTTCATTTTTGGGTGAACTAACCATTTAAGCTGTCATATGGCTGTGTTACAATGTGAAAAAAGTATAGACTGTATTAATGAAACAAAGCCACATATTTGTACCAGACATGTGTGAAATTAATTTGGAAAAATACTCTGAATTTAAGTACACAAACTGAGAAAGTCAAAAAGCGTTAGGTTGTGCCCCGCTCTCCCCCTACAGCGAATCTATGCTGCCTTCAAAATCTGACCAGACACCTTAATAGACAGGATGTGTCTTGTTGCCTTACTATCTCCATATACTGCCTATGAAGGCAGCATTTTCAGCTTTCAGTTTACAGCATCCATAAAAAAACAACAGTCATGTACATTAATTGTCTTAGCTGGTCAAAGTGCATTTCTTTGAGAGAGATACTGTGGTCATAAATGTTCTTCATTCTCATGAAAGTAATCAAGAGATAACATTGACAGAAAAAATGAGAGCAATAGAGCAGTTGAGGTAAATGTGACATTTTTGCCAGTGTATCTCATCATTCATTATGGTGTGAATCAAAGTGGACAAGAAGACACTAGGACTGTGTTGGCACAGCTGTGCTGTCATAGATAAATGGGCTATTGCTTGATATCTTAATGGCTCTCATACGCACACACAGTACACAGAGCCACACGCGGCCCTCATGATGGTCTCCTTTCTCATTCATTCGCTCAGTGAGTGGAAGCAGGGCATTAGGTCAAACTCAGCCGTTAAATAGCATCTTACAAACACCAGACAGCCGTGTAGTACAAGGGTGCAGCTCTCAAAGCAGCTTTCACAGGTCAATATGACATTGATTTTGATAATGAGATAAAAAATGTATTTGATAAGATGATCAACATTCTTTCTTTAAGTTTGGCACAGCCTATTTACTCATATCTCTTCATCTCTAATTCATGCAATGAAGCTCAATGAATGTGACAAGGAGAGTTGTTTTCATAATATTTCAGCCGTTGTGTTTTCACAACAGTACATCACAGTAGTTTCTAACTGAAATTAAGTTATGTTTCCTTCTTGTTTTAAAAGTAAACCTTTTTTAAACAAGAAAAACTATTTGCAAATGGGGTGACCAAAATACCAAAGACAAAAGAAATGTAATGTAATATAATATAATTATATATTTTTGCAACTCAGTATTTTTAAAATCATTCAAATATGTCACGCATCACGTTAATGCCTTTGCTGCTTTTGTCCCCATAAATTATACCTGCCATCAAAGACATGAAGAAAAGATTTTATGAATAATCTGAAAGTAGTTAATGGTGTTGTCTAAAAGCAAACTTGTCTGTATAAACTGTGTGAATGTGTTTGAATGCACTAATCTCATCTGGACTGACCCAATCTCCTCCTTTTAATCAGCAAGACAGTGGACAGATAAACATGTCAAATCCACATGAGTGAGTGGCACGTTCAGCACAAGGCCTGAGGAAGTTGCAGACAGCTGTTTTGATGGAGACTATCTGTCTTATCAGTTTGATAAACGATACCTGTGAAGAGTGCAAAATGCTGAAGGACACAAAACTACAAGTTATAATGTGTGGAGGGAGAAAAGGGCTGAGACAACGGGAATGATGCATTTCAGACTGAAACATACAAACTAAAGAAGAAAAAGCAGAGAGGACGATCATGGCTGGAGAGAAAGACAGAATACTGGGTTTAAACTCCAGTTGATTGTCAGATGTCAGCAACATTTAGCCTTCAACACACTGATAAAGGGGCTACTTATGTTGATATGGCCACTATTACCCTTTGGCTCTCCGTCACTGTCTTGTCAAATGCTGCACACAAATTCTTTTTCAGTGATAAGGAGGCATTATAAACCACTGTGATTTGCAGAGAGATGAGGTTAATTAATACCCAGAGATTTTAGCTTAGTTTACTGCCCAAATTTTCTTAAGAGACCGTTTAATTCAGATATAGGCTAATTCAGAGCACCATGCAGGATATAGATAGATATTGCCTAAGCAGCAGCACTTTTTATGGCCGGTTCTTATAGACTGACACAGTAATATCTTTAGATCAATGGATATGGCAAGTGACATCTCATTTTCCCTGGGTTATATTAAAACTGGTAAATCACTTAAATTCATACATTTAGTAAAATGTTTCTATTTTACATTTTTCTAATGCAAAAAAAAAAAAAAGTAATTGCAAATGATCTCAGCATAGTAGTTTGAGTGTATTAGTTTTATTTATATACTACATTGTAGAATTTATTAATATTTTGAATTAACTTTTTTTTTTAGTTCTGCATCTTAAACTTACTGTATTTCAGTTCATTGCCAAGGCAACATTTCTAACTTTCATGTATGTTTTTCCTCTAATATTTATATTTTATTTTTGTCATGCACTGACTTGACTTGATAATCCGCAACAAATATGCATAATGCAGAAGGATGATGAACTCACATTTAATAATCACTAAGAACAAAGAAACAGCAGCACAAAACGTTAACACAAGACAATGATCAGAGGATGACTGAGGGTTTAAAGGTAACAAGACACTAAGTGAAGGACAGGTGTAGATGATCAGTGACATTGTAACAAACAAGGGTTTCTATGGACACTAACAAGATTACAATGCAACAGGAACTCAGGGGCCGTTTACACGACACCGTTTTCAACTAAAAACGTAAAACTTTTTATGCATTTTGGCCGTTCATTTACACGACAACGGCTTTTTGGTGGCCTGCAAATGCAAACTTTTGAAAACGGGTTTCAAAGTGCAAGTTTTTGAAAACGGTCTCCGTGTAAATAACAAAAAAGCGTATCTGTGGAAACGATGACATCATGCACATGCGCATTACATGTTCAGTCAGTGTTTCATCACCATCAAAATAAAAGTCCTTGAACGCAGAGACACAGGTGACAATTTTATTTAAGCTTTATTTCAATTAATGAAAACATTTGAATAGATTTAGCTTTAGATAACAATAACAACACTGATATGTAATATGAATGAATTTCACATTTGCGAATTTTCAAAAGAGCAAGCAACATCTGACCTTCTGTACAAAGAAGTTTACATGCTCAATGTCACACAGTTACATATTAGACTGGTGACCTAGAAATACATTTCTGATTAATTTGAACTAATAACTTTCCGTTATTTCTTTTGAGGTTTAAATCAAATAAAACCGACTTTTTAAAATTGGAAATCAGATATTTGTGTCCCACTGATGACATAACTGCACTTTTTTCTTCTAATGACTGCAAAAGTCCTTTAGAAATTAAGCTAAATTATGACTGACTAGACCAGTTTTTCCTGTATATTGCTTCTGCACTCAAACAGGTGGCACACATGACAAGAGCAGCAGCACTTTTTTGAGTTGTTGACCTCAGGGCTGAAGGCCTGTGCTGTTGAGTCATGCTCTGCCACACGTACCACTTTTGGTAACGATGCCTGGACACCCATCTTATTTACCACGACACAAGGAGTGTTACGCAACGTGGATGAAGTTCCCTTTAGTTGTGATAGAGAGAGGGAATGGAGGAAATGAAAAACTGGATAGATGGTGCTGCATTTTAAACCAGCATGTCTGCACCTGCGTATGGTACATGTGCACATATATGTCTGTTTACGTGTAGGCCTACATGTGTCATATGTGTTTTGTGTGAATACTGAGAATTATGAACTTAGTTATGGATTTACATTTGCTAACTGCAATTTCTGATATGGAAATCAAAAAGGTGAATGTGCTTTTTCATTATGTGTGAGAGAAAGAGATAATAAGAAAGAGTGCGAGTGAGAGAAAGAGAAGAAAAAAGAAAGAGAGAGGTATGTAAGGGGGCTTGAGTATTTCTAGGAAGTGTAATTTGATACGTCTGTTTACCATACACAGAGAGCACATGTGGCCAAGAATAATATGTCCAAGAACATAGATATTTATCCAATAACGGAACACATACTCAGAGGAATAAAACTATATTTACATATAAATATGTGTTTGTGTCACATTCAGTTCTACATCATATGATTTGTCTGTCTTATTGCCGTAAGTGAAAACGTTTTTATAGTAAAAAATATATTCTTTTGTGTCACGCAGAAGGTTGAGTAAATGATTTCTGAATTTTAATTTTTGGGTGAACTACCCTTTTAATATTAATCTGCACACATGTACAGTTTGATATGTGTGTTTCAACACACTGTCTTTGTTTTGCATCCTTCCCACTATGTTTCTTTGTGATAGACAGTGTATTTACTTCTTCTTTTTTTTGTGGAGTAAGAGGCTGTCTTTTGTTTTTAATCAAAGGTGGGCATTTCAGTGATCAATCAAAGTGATCTGGGATCAGTGTTTTCATCATCAGCACAATAGCAGAGTGTTAATTACATTTAACCATCTTTGTTAAACTGATCATCTTTCATTATCTGATAATGATATTACGAAAGCTTTAGTCATGCCTGTCACATCTTAATTTTGAGTTTTTAATACTTTTATACTTTAGTTCATTGTATTTAATCCACCCAAAATATGAAAATTGTATCATTATTGTTCCAAACCTGTATGACTTTCTTGTTTCTTTCATCCGTGGAACATAAAAAAATAATATTTTGCAATACAATGCAAGTCAACTCTTCAGAGTATCTTCTTTTGCATAATAGAAAGATACACAGGTTTGGAACAGCATGAGGGTGAGTAAATAATGACAAAACTTTCATTACTGGATGAACTATGCCTTTCAATTCTGTTTTCCTGTTATATTTGCTTGCTTTTCTGGAATACTGTTTTCCTCTTTCTCCCTATTTGCCAGTTCGTTCTCTCCCCCTCTACCCAGTGGTCTCTGTTTTCACTCATCTCCTCACGCTCTCCTCAGCGTGATCATGTTTTTGGAACGCTGGTTCAATCCAGTCTCCTCTGATTTCCCCCCTTTTCTCTCCTCTCTGGCTGTTTTCATTCCAACACTCTGCTGTCTCATCTGAGACATCCACTTTTGCCCCCCTTCGGTCTTCTGGTTTTTGCACATGTGTGAGATTTTTTTCTAGTCATCATATTATCACATTACTCTGTCAACAAGTGTGGAACCATACAGAGTTGTGTTGTAATGCTGTGTAGTGTATGTGTTTAGTCAAAAGCTAGAGCAAGGGAAAATAACTGTTTCTGTTCTCCTCTCTCTTCATAAGTGTGTGAGAGAGGAACAACATGTTTCCCTATACCATATTTCTTAGAATGACCAAAACCTTCTCTCAGAATTGCAGCGGTAAAGAGTTTCACGTTTCACACACGTATTGTGGTTTGCTTCTCTGCATGCTTTATTATTTTACGTTAACATAACTGGATAAATATGATAAATATTAATGATAAATGCAGCCTTTTCTTTTGCAGATGTGATAATCTCACGTCACTGATGTATTATGATGTCACAGCATGGCGTGGCCCATCATTCAGCCGCAAAGCTCATGAATTATTCATATTTACGTCAGAGGTTGTGCTAAAAATATCTCTGAGAACCTGCACTACCACACCGATCGTTACATCTTTATGGTGGGCGCTGACTGCTTGAGAACAGACACACATTGGGTACAAGTCCTTTTTTCTGAATGCTGTTTTTACAACAACCACAATAAAAAAAATTCAACAGAAAATAAACATGTCTGAAAATGCTGATTTCAGAATGTCAGAGTTGTTGTGTTCTGAGCTAATGCTAGTCACTGTACATCCTGTACTGTAAAAAAAAAAAAATCCTATTTACTTTCAAGCAGGCAAATAATTCTTAAAAACATGGAAACATGAATAAAGCTTTTGGATGTTATGATGTGTTATTTAAACAAAGCCTTTAAAAAGCCAGTAGCTTTGTTCACAGTCATGAATTATTGATTTGCTAATTGCTTGCTGTTTGCATGCAGGGAGGGACATTAGTGTCTGTGCAGTGCAGAATATGGCTGGTTAACACAGGTGGTGCTTACTGCAGAGCCAAATGATGTACAGCTCATGTAATGAGTGGAAATTTACCTCTAGCTCCATCTCTGTGGACCTAATGGGTGGAGCTTGACCTAATTAGGCTTAGGAATAGGGTTGTGGTGTGGCCAGGCCTTCAAGCTCCACCCATTACATACAGAGAGGGGTCAAGCTCCACCCATTGGCTCTTCATTGAGGAAAATCTTGGTTAGCATGGCCCCAACAGCCTCTGCTGGTGAAAGCTATAATTACAACATCTGGGTTTAAACAGCTTCTTTCCCAATTGAGCATATAAAATGTCAATTATATTAAATGGCAAATATTGTTTTACCAGTGTTCGATTCTGTTTTGGGGGTTTTTAAATGCATGAAATGGAGTACTAAACTTGCTTTTTTGTCATTATTTAGAAACACATTGGCATAAACATGACCTTAAAGCTAACAAACATGGACAAAAGGCTACAAAACTTCAATTTTAATTTAATGGGGTCAGAATTTCAAATAATAGCCCATGCAGGGTGCACACAAGCATCTTTTCATTCTAATAGATGGAGTCTATAGGCTACATATAAGCTCTTTTGGATTTGCAATCCCTTACGCAAAGAAAATATATTTCCCTATAAATGAATGATCAATATATTAAATGATTTAATGGTATATTTTAAAATATACAGAATAATATATTGAGTTAGTATATTCAAATATATTGAATAATACATAAGGAATTGCCGCTATTCATATATTGAAAAATATGTGATGATATATTTACTAAAATATCATAATGTATGTAATTTTATATTCAGTAATAGGCCTGCATTTCATAACATATAGATGTGGTACTGCATGTGTATAAATATATTTCATACATATTTACTCATGCAGTATGTATATATACAGTGGTGCTCAGGATCATTGGCACCCTTGGTAAATATGATCAAAGATGACAATAAAAATAATTATGCACTGTTTATCCTTTTGATCTTTAATTCATAAAATTTGCAAAAATCTAATCTTTCATTGAAGGAAAAGAATTGAAAGTGGGGGGAAAATCACATTATGAAAAAATGTTTTTCTCAAAAACACGTTGGCCACAATTATTGGCACCCTTTTGTTAAATACTTTTTGCAACCTCCTTTTGCCAAGATAACAGCTCTGAGTCTTCACCTATAATGCCTGATGAGTTTGGAGAACACCTGACAAGAGATCAGAGAACATTCCTTCATGCAGAATCTCTCCAGATCCTTCAGATTCCAGCTCCATGTTGGTGCTTCTTCTCTTCAGTTCACTCCACTCATTTTCTATAGGGTTCAGGTCAGGGAACTGGGATGGCCATGGCAGAAGCTTCATTTTGTACTCAGTGACACATTTTTGTGTTGGTTTTGATGTTTGTTTTGGATCATTGTCCTGATGGAAGATCCAAACACGGCCATTATTGGATTTCTAGCAGAAGCAGTCAGGTTTTGATTTTTTATCTGTTGGTATTTGATAGAATCCATGATGCCATGTATCTGAACAAGATGTCCAGGACCTCCAGCAGAAAAATAGGCCCACAACATTAAAGTTCCAGCAGAATATTTAACCTTGGGCATGGGGTACATTTTAACCATGTGTGCACCAAATCCATCTGGTGGGTTTACTGCCAAAAAGCTCTTTTTTAGTTTCATCTGACCATAGAAGCCGGTCCCGTTTGAAGTTCCAGTCTTGCCTGACAACTGAATATGCTTGAGATTGTTTCTGGATGAGAGCAGAGTATTTTTCTTGAAATCCTCCAGAACAACTTGTGGGGATGTAGGTTCTGTTTGATCATTTTTTTTAGGCTTTCTGAGACTCAAGACTCAACTAATCTCTACAATTCTCCAGCTGGGATCCTTAGAGAGTCTTTGGCCACTCAAACTCTCCTCCTCATCGTGCATTAGGACGATTTAGACACACGTCCTCTTGCAGGCAGATTTGTAACATCTTTAGTTGATTGGAACATCTTAATTATTGCCCTGATGGTGGAAATGGGGATTTTCACTGCTTTAGCTATTTTCTTACAGCCATTTTCTATTTTGTGAAGCTCAACAATCTTTTGCTGCACATCAGAACTATATTCTTTGGTTTTACTCATTATGATGAATGATTACAGGAATTTGGCCTTTGTGTTTACACATATATGTAGTCCTGTGGAACAGGAAGTCATGACTGGACAATTTCATGTTCATGATCACCCTGGTGTGCTAAAAAATTTAAATATGAATGAGAATATACTTCAGAGATATTTTACTCATACAAAATTCTAGGGGTGCCAATAATTGTGGCCAACAAATGTATTTCATAATGTGATTTTCCCCCACTTTCAATTCTTTTCCTTCAATGAAATGTTAGATTTTTTGCTCATTTTATGAATTAAAGATCAAAAGGCTAAAGAATGCAGATTTATTTTTATAGTCATCTTTGATCATATTTACCAAGGGTGCCAATAATCCTGAGCACCACTGTATATATATATATATATATACAGTATATATAAATAATGTTATATATTTCTCATATTTTATAATTATTTTATTATAAATGTTTTATATATTCATTTAACAATAGCACTAGCAAACCTGCATGAACTAATGTATTTAGCAAGGAGACGCTCACTGTGCTGAAGAGTGCACAGCCACAACTTTTTATATTAAGTAATATTGTCTTAATGGTGTTTGGTCAATCATCAACCTAACCACAGGCTCTAATCTTCAGCACAATGGTAACCGCAAAAGCTCACACATACCAGAAAACCTTTTAAATTCCAAAATAATAGAACATTAAACATTAACAGATCTCCCACTATATTAATATTGAGCAAAACATGAAATAACACTTAATTTATACATTTACTCTCCTTTAACAGTCAGAAGCAAAGCTGTAACTCATTCCGTGAATGTGTGTATACGATTGTACATACATTCACATTTATATGGGAACATGTACGTGCAATATATGTACACAATAAAGGATAAAACTTCATGAATATTACATGTAATGCTATTTTTGTCTTCATTTCTATTTATATATATATGTATCAATATATAGCCATATGGTTAATGCATATATTGCAGTATATTATAAAATATAAGCACTAGTTTCCCATATATGGAAATGTATTATGTAACATATTGCATTATATTTTGCAGTATTCCCATATATTTTTGTTCCGTAAGGGATGACACCTTTACATTGTGTGGGCATGTGCTAATAAATCACTCCTGCCGCAAAAATATAAGCAGCTTGGCTTGGTTTGATAGCTTTTGAACTTCCATCTTCCACTTGATCACATTCCAGAGGTTTCAATGGGGTTCAGGTCTGGAGTTTGGGCTGGCCATGACCTGCCTTATTCTGATCTTCTCTGATGAGTACAGTTTTCAGCTTTGCCCAACATATGGTCCTCTAATGCTTAGACAGGGACATGGAGAGGCCTACAACCCACAGTGTCTCATACCCACTGTGAAATTTGATTGGTGGTGATCTGGGGGATCTTCAGTAAGACTGGAATCAGGCAGATCCATCATTGTGAAGGATGCATGACTCAAGCCACATACAAGGTTTTCCTGGAAGAAAAATAGCTTCCTTCTGCTCTGACAATGTTCCCAACTCAAAGGATTGGTTTTGCAAAATAGTTTCACTGGTATTTATGACAAACACTGGATTTCTGTAAACAACCGAATAACAAGTACCCTTTATTAACCTGTAGAGGGCACTGTTCTACAATTTTTAAGTTTTTACATAAGACGCTTTGCTTTGCCAAGCCTGAGGAAAAGGGCTTGCAACTCTACTGTTCAAATCAAATGCATCAGAACAAGCATAGATATGGTTTTTTTTTAGATCTGTATATTTAAATATGGAACAGCAAATTGCTTAAGACTGATGTTATAAGAAATTAAGTGTTTGTCTCATTTTTAAATATCCCCCTCTTGTTTGGATGTCAAGAATGTGTCACCACCACATCACTTCTGCCAATCAGATGAAAGACAGAAGAAACAGGACACTAATTACCAATCAGGGTGGATTTACGGTTCATGTGTATAACTAGCAATATGTGTGTGTAGGCTACAGTATATCATGCTGGCATGCAGGTCAAATACATGTAAGCAACAAATAAATACATATATCTAGATAGATAGATAGATACACAGATACATACATATATATAATGTATGTGTCCCTGTAAGAAGGAAGCACCAGCTGCTTGGACTTAGCAAGCCAAACACCAATGTCCTCTTTTGCTCTCAGTCACAAAGTTCACAGTTAACGTTATTGACAACACTTAACACTCAGCATATTGTTTCAGTCAAGAATCAGTAGCTCTCTGTGCTATAATCTCACAATACTGCAAATCCTTGTCTGTTTTGTCCTGTCAAAGCAATGACAGCTGGGATTCTTCACGCGTGGTGTTCATAATTTAGTTAATACAAGCTTTAGCCTGGCTCAAAATGCTCTGTTATACAGCCAAAATGTGGCAAGCCCGCCTAAAACTGCGTTAAGCTTTGGGACTTTGTTTTGGTTACAGATAAAAATCACAAAAGAGAGGAGGAACAAATAAAAGAGACAGAGAGGGGGGGTCAGATCCTACTTGAGATTTCTCTCCCCTCAAGACCACCAAGAGAAAACAAGAGGAAGTAATAAAGACTGGAGGCTCTGCTTACAAAACTTTCGCATGACATGTGGACTCTTAATATAACGTTGCTTCGATTTAAAACCTGTTAACAGCTTTTCTGCTTGTCAAATTGCGATGCTTTTGTATCCATTACATGCTTGTTTTGTCTACAGCTCCCACCATTTATTCTCATTAGCAGATGGCTCTCTTGGTATCTGCCTGGTGGTTTGGTGAGAGTGTTTGTCCGAGAGTAGATGAGTGCCAGACATATGGATTTGATCAACAGGCCCCGTGCTGATGTTTTCTTTGGGCATGTTGACAGGCCGATAGACAAACGTCTCTCTCTCTCTCCTTCACACACACACTTATTCTCTCACAAAGGCATTGGCTGACAGACAGTCTGGAGTGCTCCAATGACACACAACCAAACCCAAGCACTCCAGGACAAGCAGAGGAAAAAGAAAGAGAGAAGAGGAGAACAAGTAAGGAACAAGAAAGAGAACGGGACGAGAAAATAAAGAGAGAGACACTCACGCCTCTGACTGCCCATTTTTTCCTCCTCCGCCGCTGCTCTCTCCCTCTTCCTTCTCACTCCTTCCCTTAGTCTCACACACACACACACTCACACACCCTCTCTCGTTCTCACCGAACTTTTTTTCACTGTCTCGCTCTTCTTAAATGATTTTGAGAGAGAGGGGAGACGTATTTGGAGGGTGTCTGAAATGCAGGAGCTCCACAGATGCCTGAGACCCACGGAGAAATAGGAGACTCACTCTGCTTGGAAAAGATAGAGAAAACAAAAGAAGAGAAACAACAGGAGGACTGCAACAAACTTGCACCACTTAACCACTATTGGACACTGGTGTTTGTGTCATTAACATGGTGACGCTAAGACTTGCATTGACTTTAAGGTTCACTTTACTGCTTCTGTACTGGTCAGGCTGTGCCGGCTGGCCGAGCCAGGCTCAGCAGCTTTCCCTACAGGCTCTGCGTCAGGCGGCACAAACCCGGCAAAACCTCTCTGAGAGTGCAGAGAGCAAAGTAGAACGTCTTGGCCAGGTTTTCCGAAAGAACGTGCGTCTTCTTCGGGAGCGGGGAGGTTGTCTGGATCTGGTCTTCCTCGTGGATGAGTCGTCCAGCGTGGGAGCTTCCAACTTTGGGAGCGAGCTGCGATTTGTGAGGAAGCTGCTGTCAGATTTTCCGGTGGCGCCTGAGGCAACACGTGTAGCGCTGGTGACATTTAGCTCCAAGAGCCATGTGGTTACAAGAGTGGACTATGTGTCCGCACCCAAAGCCCACCAGCACAAGTGCTCGCTCTTCAGCAAAGAGATCCCCTCCATCACCTACAGAGGAGGTGGCACCTACACCAGGGGGGCTTTCCAGCGTGCAGCGGTAAGAGCAGCTGTGTAATCACATTGTTTGAGTTTATGGATGTGAGAAACTATTTAAGTACTAAATGAAACACAATATTTAGAGGCAATAATGAAAGAGGAAATAATGAAAGTAATTGAGTCGGGGGTAGGGAAGAGCTGCAAGAAACCATAACAGTCAGTATACCATCTAGATTGAGTTGATGAATGTTCAGGCTTTGATTTATGGTGAAATTATTCTATATTCTTCAATTGCTCTTTAATGTTCTTTAACAAATGGATGAATAGATAGCTATTGAATCTAAATCACTGAAGCATATTTAGCAGAAACAGAACTACAAAGTCAAAATGATGGATGAACAACACAAAAGTCTTCATTCCTGATTAGGTACTTCCAGATGTCATCTCTAAGTTGACACCACAAGGTTTCCTGTGCACTCTAATCTGGGAAAGATAACCACAGTGAGCAACTATCTATGCAGGACTGTCTAGAACAATAGGTCACTCTTTTTTTGTAAAAAACAAACAACATTAATGCCATGTAGGTTGATTTTTCAAATGTAAAGTCTCCCCTAAAGACTGTGGGATATACATGTTTGATGGTTTCATCTTGGAACTATTTGAGAACTTCAGAATAGAGCTGAAAGCAAAAGATGGCAGCAGTGGCGACTCGTATCAGACAAACACATTTTTATTTTAACTAACCCTGTCTCACTTAACAGCAATGCTATAAAATGCAGCAAAATGATTTATTGCCTCATCTTTCAGCCTACTGCAGCTTCTACTCCTTTTTTCCGTTACAAATGATTATGACGTCCATGTTTTCAGACATTTTTCTTGTCCTGAATGACATTTGTGGTTTGAAAAATGGTTTCGCTAACCCGGATCTGCAAATGTATTAAGTTGTTATGAAAGCACAGCAGGAAAGTGCTTTTGTTCATATGCAATTAATTGGCACTGCAGTCAAACTGTTATATTTCATGGCTTTTGGCTCCATCCCTTCAGTCTAAATGGCGTGGAGGTCTGGAAGCTTTTACCAGACACATTTTCAATCTTTCAGAGCTGAGGTCGAAGGCCTTATCCACAGTTCTGCTGCCCAGCCGAAGTGCACAGAAAGGCCAACCCTCTCTGATCAGATTTGCCTTTAAGCAAGAACATCCTCAATTGCCAAGCCTCTAATTCATTTACTTTACTTGATTTGGAGAATGAGATGTTGGGTTGGCTCTAAATGCATTTATTTTCTAAGGCTGATGATGGATAAAGACTGCATTGTGTAGTCTCACAAACCCAACATGCTAATAAACAGCAGGATGTTTAATCATTTATCCTGATAAATTAAAAAATTTGAATTGAGGAAGCAAACAGGATGGAACAATTTCATTCAAATAGGACTCTAAATGAAATTAAAGCTTCAAGCAGCGATGAAAGGGCCCTCGCACCTGGGCTCACCACCACCAGGTGGTCTTAGGAAAACTGAACAGTGGGCGATATTCATTTAAGCGGATAAATAGAGGAGAAATATGGCATTTTGAAGCACCACAGTTCCTGCTGCCAGCAGGTGGCACTTTGACTATTACTGAATATAGCCATGTAGATGTCTTCAGGCCAGGACTATTATCAAACATGTGAAGTTTGGAGCAGATCGGACATTGTATGCCTGAGTTACAACAACTTCCTGTTTTGTGGCGTTAATCACATACATTAGCACTTAGCCAAGTGTTGCATGATTCAAAGTGTTTCCAGCATGTTTGGTACTTCATAGCATATACAAATGTGTTTCTGGGACTGAATTACAGTGCAAAGCATACCATTTCCTGTTTCCAGCAGGTGGCGCTATGACTAACTGAACATTGGCATATACATGTCTTCAGGCCAGGACTTTTATCACACATGTAAAGTTTTGGGCAGTTCGGACACTGTGGGCCCTATCATACACTCGGCGCAATGTGGCGCTAGGCACAATACAAGTGTTTTTTGCTAGTTTCAGCCCGGTGCAGTAATCATTTTCACGTCCTGCGCCACGTTGTTTAAATAGCAAATGTATTTGCACCCATTTGTGCGCCCATGGGCGTGCTGGTCTGAAAACGAGGTGTGTTCAGGGCGCGTTACTATTTTTATAATCACAGTGTAAAACATGTAATTTCCTGTTGCTCACCGGTGGCGCTATGACTGTAACTGAATATTGGCATGTAAATGTCTTCAGGCCAGGACTCTAATAAAGCACGTGAAGTTTGGGGCAGATCGGACATTGTATGCCCGAGTTACAACAACTTCCTGTTTCATGGCGAAACATCGAACTTTGTCAGGAGGCCACGCCCTTCAACGAAAACTCTAGATCTTCGCAATTTAATGTCGCCAAGGGCTTTAGATTAGACTGAATAAATATGATGCTGATCTGATTAAAGCTCTAGGAGGAGTTTGTACAACGTCAACATCTGGAAATGTCAACGTCTTTTGCAGAGAAAATTCTAAATATCTCACTTCCTGTTGGATTTACAGATTTTGCTTTTCTGTAGGTATTGGGCTGTTACATGTGTCTACCGAATTTCATACCTGTACGTGAAACGTATCGCCAATTTGCCACACCTAACTCAGAAACCCATATCAGACATACATTTTCATCACTTCTGAAACGTGTGCAAAGTTTCATGAGTTTTCGAGCATGTTCAGGCCCTAAAAAATATGATTCATTGCGGAGAAGAAGAAGAATTGACTGAGCAATTACAATAGGGTCCTCACACCATCGGTGCTCGGGCCCTAATAAAAAAAGCAAAATTAAAAAGAATTAAACTTAAAAAACTTTTAACAATGTTTACCTTAACTATAATGCAAAGTTAGGCAAGACACACTTTGAATGTTGGTTTGACAACTTTTAGAGAGAGAGAGAGAGAGGTAGATAGATAGCCAGCGCTTCCACAACACAATATGGCAATCTTTAATCTTTCTGTTCTTATGTAATTTCTCTTAGCTTCCCCTCATACTCCTGCTGCTTCTCCCTCTAACCTCAGTGTTTGTTTGCACTTAGTGGGCATCCTGGGTTGCCAGATCCCCAACTCCATTCCATTTGCCAAACTAGAGCAAAACTAGCTCTCTATAAAACTTCTTTCTCTCTTTCTGGTGTCCTTTTGAATGTTAGCAAATGCTTTTAGTGCTTTCCAAATTCTTTGCCTGCTTTTCTGATCAGCCTCCATAGGGAGTCATTACATCGAAGTCCTTGACCAAATGGATTTGAAATTTCCTATTTCCGATGAATGCTTGACTCCAGTAGGATTCTTTCTTTCCCCAGCAGGGATTCTATTCAAAAGGGGAAGTCTATGGGAATTCTACAAGCACATTTGGAAACACACACACACACACCTAGAAACATACATATCAAGAGTCATTCTTTCTGCCAATTTATCTCATGCAAGTAGTATGGGGGTGAGATAGGGATTGTTATTGTTAGCATACATCCCTACTACCATTTCAGCCCTACATGACCCTTTCTCCTACAATCCCTCATCAGAAATTCCACAGAATGTTTCTTTAAAGTGCCATTGACCCCTCTGACCTGTTTTTTAAAGCACATGGCAGCAGCAGCGTTACTGTCATCGAGTCTAGACAGATCAGCATGTCCAAATATCTCATATTGTGTCTGCAAAAACATCTGTCAGCAAGCCTCAGAATATGCTGTGCAAAAACCAGGGACATAAAAGCAAAGAAACACAATGAAAGAGCTGGGACAGATGTCAAAAAACACAAATGTGACGTTTGATGTTAATACAAATGCCTGGAAATTCACTATGAATGCATTACAGGTACAATATTTTAATGTCTACTTGGAGAAGATCACTTTTTTCCAGAGAAACCAATAAAGTCGTAATAATAAGAGAGAGGGAGAGCCTCTTTTTGGCCTTGCATGCACTAATGAAACTCTGGCACTTCCTAAGGCTGTATTTGTTTTATTAATTAAGACTGATTAGGGAGATCCTTATGAGAGACAGCCTGTACTCCACGAACCCTGATAAAACAGCCAGGAATGCCTTTAAACCAGCCTGAGAGCCACAGATATGTCTGCAGACAGCCAGATAAGGGCCATTCGGTCTTTAACTGTCTGAAGAGGGAACATGTTTTACAATGAATCAGTCCTAGTTTGGGGCTAAACGGCAACTCTGAGTCGTGTTGAAGGAACAGATTGCTTGTAATAGCTTTGCATTCTTTACAGTACCTTAAAGGGGCTATATGTTGAATTTAGAAACCCTTGCTATTAGCGACACCGTTAAATGAACTGCTCGTGCTCGCACTTGTGCACACATAACAAATAAAAAACTGAACGTGATTCAATGCCCTGATATGCTCATGGCGAAGTTCTTTTTCATTCTTTGCTTAGAAGTAAAAAGATGTTGGAAATACCTTTGCAGCAATATAGTAAAGAACATTCAGACACCATCCACATTCTTCTTTCCATGACACATTGAACATTAACCACCTGAACATTGTATAAACATTAATTTCATGTGTCATAGAACAGAAGAGAGGCTCTCAGGACTCAGGAGCTCACATAAAAGTAACATCCTTTTGATTTTCCCGGCAAAAAATGTCCTGAGTTCTTCACATTCTACTACAGGCTTTCATAGACAACCTAAGAAGTCAGGGAACGGTCTCAGTTTCATTACAAGCTGTTCACACATTGGCAATAAAGAAGTGATTTATACATGAAAATTCTCACATGTAGCCCCTTTAAAAGGATAGCTCATCCAAATATAATAATAATAATAATAATTCCTTACATTTATATAGCGCTTTTCTGGGCACTCAAAGCGCTTTACATATTGAAGGGGGAATCTCCTCAACCACCACCAATGTGCAGCATCCACCTGGATGTAAAAATTGTCATTACTTACCCTCAAGTTGTTCCAAGTTTTTCTTCTGTTGAACACAAAAGAAGATATTTTAAAGAATGTTGGTAATCAAACAGTTGACAGTAGCCATAACTATGACGGTAGCCACTGATGCATATGGAAGTCAATGGGGTCCATCAACTGTCTGGTTAAGAACATTCTTTAAAATAAAAATCGTCTTTTGTGTTCAACAGAAGAAAGAAACTCATACAGGTTTGAAACAACATGAGGGTGAGTAAATGATGACAATTTTTTACAATTTTCCTTTTAAAGGAATAGCTCATCCAAAAATGAAAATTATCCCATGATTTACTCACCCTCAAGCCATCCTATGTGTATATGACAATCTTCTTTCAGACGAACACAGTCAGAGATATATTTAAAAATATCCTTAGTCCTCCAAGGTTTATAATGGTTGTGACTGGGGGGCCGTGCTTAAAAAGCAAAAAAATGCATCCATTCATAATCAAAGTAATCCATACATCTCCAGGGCGTTAATAAAGGCCTTTTGAAGCGAAAGGATGCATTTTTGTAAGAAAATCATCCATATTCAAAACTTTATAAATTCAAATAACTAGCTTCTGGCGGACAACCGTACACATACTGCGCAAGTCAACTTGCGCCAATGAATAATCCTCTTACGCGATGTATGACGCAGGATGTAGGAGTTTTATAAGCTTAGACGCCTCTCACGGTTCAAACTAATAGTGCTGTGCAACAAACTCAAGCTCCTCTTATATCGAAATCCTCTGACATTTCTTTTTTAAAATTTCTCATTTTAGACTTCTAATTCATGACTGGTGTTTTGTTTTGCTCTTTCCTCTGCGCCTCCACATTCATCATTGCATCGGGTCAAAGGTTGCGCAGAATGCTTACGGTCGTCTGCTGAAAGCTAGTTATTTGAATTTATAAAGTTTTAAATATGGATTTTTTTCTTACAAAAACACATCCCTTTGCTTCAAAAGGTCTTAATTCATCCTCTGGAGCCGTATGGATTACTTTGATTATGGATGGATGCATTTTTAAAACGTGGCCCCCCCATTCACTACCATTATAAACATTGGAGGACTAAGAATATTTTTAAATATATTTATTTTTAAATATATGTTTTCGTCTGTAAGAAGATAGTCATACACCTAGGATGGCTTGAGGGTGAGTAAATCATGGGATAATTTTCATTTTTGGGTGAACTATCCCTTTAATATAATTATACATTTACCATTCCCTGAAATTGGTTTATGGCACCAATTACTGTATATCAGACACATGATAAATGCATGAGACAAGAGAAAAAGAGGCTTATTGTCTGGGACACACATGTGATGGTAAAATGTAATGAATGCAGTGTGATGGCATGAGAAAACCTTCATCTGTTCTTCATCCATCAATTGTTCAGCATTTCAGAATACTGCAGGGAAGCAAGAACACTTATAGCTGGGTAAAATCATATCTCATGTGTTATTTATTTGGCCATCACTTTTATATGGGTTTATAACCATTTATATGGGAGGACTTCCTCTGGTTCTCAAATGGTTTCAATCAAGGGGTCCAGGGCCCACTAGGGGGCTTCAGATAACTTCCAAGTGGGCCTCAGAATGACTTAGAATTATTTAAAATAATACATTAAAATAAGCCAAAACCAGTAAAAATCTAAATATTATTTATTATAAATGTATACATATTTGGAATGACTGACTGGATATATAGCCTTATTTTAAAAGTGTGATTTCTAGACATGAAAAATACCAAAATATTTTAATTAAGTAGAAAATGTGGTAAAAATAATTTTTAAAAATCTTTATCCTTAACATTTATCCAGTACATCACAAACAACTGGAAAAGTCATTGGAACTTTTTGAACAATGGGGGGCCTTGGAGTCAAAAAGATCTATAGAGACTTGCTCATTTAGTAACCAAACACCCTGTAGCTACTGGAACATTAAGACAGAACATAATTATAGTCACAAAAGTTGTATTAATTTGAAATAATTTGTCTCGCCTGCAGTTTCGGCCAAACTTTTAGTCTGCCCTCAGATTATTCCTGCTATTAACCACAACTCCAGGAGTGCCCTATTCCACACCCTGAGATCTAAACACGCAAATGCACTTTGGAACATTTATACACTGCAAAATGCTTCAACACAGTGATTAGTGGTAACTGGACGCTGGAGTAAGTCAAATATAGAGCAGTGGGGTTTCTCATTCTGACTGCACCACCAGGAACACCAGCACAGTCTACTGCACTGCCAAGAAATGCATGATATTATTGAGAGAAAAAAAGAAGAAAATAATAGACTAAAGACAGAGTTGCTGTTTATTTTAGCACTATTAATGGCCCCATACAATGAGGTAATTTCTGTTACAATGCAAGAGGTCACGTTTCTGCTCTGAAGCATGTGAAGATGAAAGCATGCTTTTTTCCACCAGCTGCAAACATGCACCACCAAGAGAGCGTAACATATGTGTGGAGGCCCACTTCATCATCCAGAATCACCTGCAACTCCCAGATGTTATTTTTGTTTTAGGAGACCACTGTGGCTTTGGGAGTCATAAATGGCAACGGGTGATGTCTGACAATGTTTCAAATTAAGAGTGTGGATCCAGGAATTTTGCTTTCATAACATACAATATACGTTCATAGGGCCAGTGGTAAATTTTGTTGGCACAGGCCTCTGAAGTGAAATATATATATACACATACATGCATAGGTAGGTAGGTATGACAATACCTATACCAATAGGTATGACAATGTTGATATGTTTGGTCTTGGCGGAATCAAGATCGCTGTTGCTGTTGCTGTAGGTTATTGCTGCTGCTGCAGAGCAAGAACGAGACTTGCTACTGCCAATACGTACACGACATGCTGCTACGAGCAAGTAAGACATGCCGCTGCTGTACAATATAGTATATATGAATTACCCGTAGCAGATCTATACAGGTGGAGCTGGGAAAGGTGGAAGGTTTCTGAACTGCACTGCTAAGGCAAATGATTTTTTGACTTTTAGGCAAATGACTTTCCTGAAGAAAAAAAAAAAAAAATTGTGATTTTTTTATCTTTGATTTTTACCTTTTATTTAGGTAATTGTATAGCACTTTTAGACAAAATAAATAAATAAAGCAAATTAAGGGTGTCACATACCCTATTATTTTTATAAATGCTTACAAAATGTGTTGTTTACCTCGGAACCTGCATCTGTAAATCTTAAATGGCAAATTGTGTGCAATTACTATAAGCACTATTATTATTATTACAAAGACTAAAAAGTTTTAGTCACATTGTTATTCTAAAACATTATAAGGCTGCGTCCAAAAGCTGACTTGTTGCCTTGCTGCCTTATCAGACAATGACTTTGCAGGCAGCGTTTGCGCATGAAGGTACCTCCTGAAACTGATTTTGGACAGACTTTCTGAGGCAGCATAACAGTTGAATGATCTACAAAAAAATAGAGACGGCCTTGCTGATAGCGATTATTTAATACCTATAATAGTAATTTCTTGTTAGAAATTACATCAAAAGCGGAAAAAGTAGTCACAAATGTACATTTACAGATAAACTGACCACAAACCAGAACTTTTAGATGCCGTATTTATTTTTTAGCTCAACTGTCACTGAATGGAACAACATAATATCAAAGGCAGTGAAGGATAAATCTACGCTGCCTTGAAAAATTGATCAGATGGAGATGTCTCACCAGACAGGATGTGACATGATCATTGGATTCGGACGTGCCTTGTTGCCTTCCTACATCCGTGCGCTGCCTGTGGAGGCAGCATATTTCCTGCTTTCGGATGCAGCCTAAATTTGTAAATGCAATAAAACTCTTAAAGAATGCAACATTTCAGAAGCACTATTATACTGTACAATTCCAGAGGCAGAACTTGTTAAAAAGGGCCCTCTTCAAAGGCACCTGATCTATGTCTCTGACCACACTATGATATAAGGTAGTAATTGGCAGCTCTGTACAGGCTTTCCAGGAGTCTCACTTAAAATACCTCACAGCTACCACACAGTTATGCCCTTTAGAGTTCAAAAAAAAAAAAAAGTTCTACCCACAACATTCTAGGTAGCACTTAGTGTGTAACGTGTGTATCTGCAATTGTGAACATTCACGTATGTGCTTGTGTACATGTGTGTTGAGGGGGAGGGGTAAGACATACCACAGAGGAGAAGCCAAGGAAGTGTTGAAATGGATAACAGTTCAGTCTGTCAACAGCAACACACGGTCTGTTCTCACTGAAAATAGATTCCTCGCTCTCCCCACTGTGCTATTACTGCCTCACATTATTGACCTGTGTGTTTCCTAGACGCCAGTCTGGAAAACATCTTACTTAGGTGCCGTTGTCAATTTCTAGATATTTCAGTGACTACATTCACAATGCTTTTGAAGATGAGAACCAATGCCATTGGTTTTAGGATGCATTACAACATGTGCTCTACTTGGTACTGGTTGTTGCTAAAATTATGTCAAATTAGTTTGGCTCAGAAGTGTGAGTGTTATGATTTGATTAATTCTGGTGTCTCAGACGTGCAGACGTGATGTACAGTATTTGACATTTTTTTTTGGTTTGATATCAATAGTAAACATGCATTTTTTAAATCAAAGAGACAACAACAAAAATTATGATAATAAATTATGGTAGAACTGTCTTTGTAAAACTGTAACTTCAGGTCTGCCCATCAGTAATGATCATAAAGGGAAGGCAATTTTTTTATGAAGATAAACATATGTTTCACAATTATACACAGTGGAGTTACATAATATCAAAATATGCACTGTTGTTGTTCACAGGCAACCATGTAGTTATGGGTGTTCTAAATTGTAATTTAAGCATTTTCTTCAACCAACCTACTCTCTCTGGGCTCCACTGCTGGATGACTTCCATCAAAAACCATGAAGAACATGCAGTCCAAAATTTTATGGGCATTTTATTTTAGATTGAATGAATAATTAAAATATTTTGTTTTCTAAAAAGATTCTTCCTATTCTGTTTATACCAACTCAATCCACATTAAAAAAAAAAAGAACCAGACTGTCCTCTCAGTCAAGATCAGTGATAGCACTACTCCTCAACCAGGTGTTTTTAATCAGATCCAGCTGAGGTGGATTGAGGAACGTTGACACTCTTCTGCTCTGGGCTCTCAAGGCTCAAAAAAAAAAGAAGAAAAAAAGGCAACGTTGGGGAAGCCCAGAACAGAGACAGGATCACTGTAATAGACAGAACAGATTAGAGTTTAACTGTCAGAGAACTCTCCTGCTCAGCCTCAGGGCAGAGAACATCTGCAGCTCAAACAGCTCTGGTTTAGCAGAAAAAGGGAGGCTGAAACGATGGACAGTAGGTGGATGGTAAACAGAGTAGGTAAACAGAGGACGTGGTCTAAAGGTTCAAAAGGATTTGAGGGAAGATTTAGTCTACATGGACTTTTTTTATTTAAAGCAACTTATTAACAAAGCAACTTAAAATGTCAATAACATTTTTTAACGATTATGTGCATTCTCTGGGAATCGAACCCATGACCTTTTTGTTGTTAGCGCCATGTTCAACTAGTGCATTTTTATCTAAAATAAATGTTACATAAATGTTCAATATGAGGTTCATAACTTGGCATTTAGTATAAGCACAATAAGGCAAAAAACAACAACAACAACAAAAAACTAATATCAACTGACAGTGTCTGTACACTATAAACCCAAGGCTTGTTTACTGGCTTATTAATTTAGCTTTTATTTCACCCTCTTGTGTAATTTCACTGCCCACTCATTTAATCACACTGTGGTTTGATTAAGCAATTTACTCAATAAGGCTAGATTAAATAGATTTTCTTTAAACCACATTTAGACCACTCCAAAGTAAAAAATGAAAGTTAAATATTAATAATAATAATTAAAGCTGCAAGCAGCGATGAAAGGGCCCTCGCACCCGTTGGCATCAGGAAAACAGTGGGCGACATGCATGTAAGTGAGTGAATACAGGAGAATTATGGCCAAGTCATTGCAAAGTGCCACACTTCCTGCTGCTAACAGTTGGTGCTTTGACCGTAACTGAATATTGCCATGTAGATGTCTTCAAGCCGGCACTATTATCAAATGTGAAGTTTGGGGCAGTTCCAACATTGTACACCCGAGTTGCAACAACTTCCTGTTTCATGGCGAAACATCAAACTTTGTCAGGCTGCCACGGACACGCCCTTCAGCGAAAACTTCATCACAAAGGCCTTTAGATTAGACTGACCAAACAACATGTGGAAATGGCAAAAACTGCCAAAATTTTGCAGAGAAAATTCAAAATATCTCACTTCCTGTTGGGTTTACAGGTTTTGCACCCACTGGCTTTTTTGTAGGTATTGTGCTGTTACATCTGTCTACCGAATTTCATACCTGTGCATGAAACGTAGCATGAAGGGCTCTTAATTGAAATTTTGTAGGTGCCGCTATCGAGCCATTTTGCCACACCTAATTCTGACACCCATATCAGATGTAAATTTTCCCCATTTCTGACGCATATGTAAAGTTTCATGAGTTTTCGAGCATGACCAACTACAGACTCTTTTTGCTCTTGGCTAACTTTTTTCATGTATTGAGTTCCTAATACATGGCTGGCAGCATCAGAGGACCAGAAAGACCAAACTTGCCATTGCATTATATGAAATATGGTCAAGGCCATCTTTCTTTTAAAAATGATTTCCTCTGTGTCTGTCTTCAGATTGATAAATGGTGTTTTGACAGGAACCAACTAACCATACTCCGCAAACCCAGAGTCCCAGTGTTTTATCCAGACCAATTATTATCAAACTCAATCCATCCACACACACTTATACATCCTCTTCAATTCACTTCGCAGACAGAGAGAACTGTAATAAGGACCTAGGGACTTCCAGCATTCAGTAGATGTATAGGCCTACCTCATCCGTTAGTCCAAAGCTCTCTGCTCCTGTCCTTCTAAATGAGATGTAGCTGGCCGAGTGTGTCTGACATGTTGAGGAAATTAAATCGATTGCAATCACTCAAGTAGAACTAAAGGAGAACATACCAGCTCACAGTGGGAGGCATATCAATTTCAGGCATGCAACGGGAGTCTCCCACGTGCAAAATCAAACTGTGGTTTATATCTAGGGTTTCAACAGATCAGCTTTGCAGAGCAAAATGTTTACCCTCAAATGTTTTTTACAGGATTTATTGCAGACTTGGGGGAAAAAAATATCTAGTAATTGCACAGGGAGCGGTTTCTGCTGCTCATGACTATGGTTTGAAATGGTTGGGTCCATCTAGTGGGCTTGTTTTTGCTTTGTAGTTTCATGTTGCTGGTATTCTTTGCCACTGGAACCATAACATGTCAAAACAGCTCAGACATCCAACCAAGCAAATGAATGCACTCAGCTCAGGTTTACTCTATTCTGGAATGCTTCAGATGGAGATATACCTCCTGAACGACCCTATTAGAAGCAAAACTCCACCAATTATAAATTTTGATATTCTGCTGTATTCCACTGATCTCAGCAATCTGGAATAACACTCGCAGCTGAGGGAAACATCCCAGCATTTAGCTATGAACATTGTGGTCTTGTTAGAGATTACTGACCTTTGATCAGCTTTATAACATGGTAAGGTGTCTGCATGGTTTTGAAATAGAATACCCTGGTGTGATGATCATGGTCCACTAAGCATGCCCATTAACACAATACAGGAACTGAACAGAGGATTATGTCAACATTAACAGTTGTAAAAGACTCACTGATCAAAGAAAGTGAGATTCTGTGCAGACATGACCCCATGGAGATTGCTCCATGAGAGACAGAGGAACTTAAATACACAAGGTGACCAACTCAGGTACAAACAGGTGTGCACTAATTAGGAACATAATGAAAAACCATGATAACTGACAAATGACATGCAAACAGGAACAAAGGCAGACGGCAATATAATAAGAGTCCATGAAAATGAAACTAAAACTAACTGAACGTGACAGAACCCTACTGATCCCTACATTTGCCGCCATCATTTCCAGAGCCGTGTCTGAAATCTTTCCCCTCATTCTCTATTCCCTATATAGTGAATGTCAGGAGTGAGCGAGTTCAGACACTGATGTAAATACTGTGCACCAGAGAAAGCAATGTTATACATTATGTGCATTCTCTATTAGTGTACTTGGGTTGTGCACTTCTTATTGCAGTTGCGAATTACGAAATTTTTAATTTTAATAATTACGAAAATTAATGACCAAGTGTACTATACAATCTCCATTATGGTTTCGGACACCACTACAAAAGGCTGACACCTGAAATAGTGAATTATTTAATTACATGGGGGCAATTCCAGACACAGCTCAGGATTTTGTAGGTCACTAGATAAATTCATGGATCTGCATATATATAAAATGTCTTGCTGATCTAGTGGTAACATAGTAGTAATGTACACAATTGTTCAAGATTTTTTTTTATGTTTTCAAAAATAGTGTCATGATTATTTGATCAAAAATTCACTAAAATAGTAAAACTAATCAAAAACAGTAATATTGTGAAATATTATTACAATCTATTTCCATTTGAATACATTTAAATAATTTAAAATTTAATAATTTATTCCTGTGATGGCAAAGCTGAATTCAGCCATTACTTCAGTCTTCAGTGTCAAATGATTCTTTAGAAATCATTCTGATATGCTGAAAATAACTAGCCTGACGTGGTCATACTCAATGGGCAGGGCTAAGTTCGGCTGGCATCCAGGCTAGAAAATAACATTTCTTCAGGATTCTTTGATGAATAGAACGCATAAAGAATTTATTTGAACTAGAATTTTTTTGTAACAACTTGTAACAACAGTCTTTACTATCCCTTTTGATCAATTACTTTATATGCATCCTTGCTAAATAAAGTATTAACTTCTTTCAAAACATCTTACTGACCCTAACTGTTGAACGGCAGTGATATATCAAAAGTAGATAGACAATCTCACAGAAAGTCTCTGGACTTTCTCTTATCACTCACAGCAGAGACTCACAGGCTGCTGAGTCTCTTCTTTTAATGCCTAAAAACATATACACAACACATGTTAGTACTTAGATCACGCTAAGTGAGAATGCCAACATTATACAGTGTGAAATGTTTAAAGTGCCCCTATTATGGATTTTTGAAAATTACCTTTCATGTAGCGTGTAACATAGCTCTAAGTGAATGAAAACATCCTGCAAAGTTTTAAATCTGAAAGTGCATCGTATATAAAGTTATTGTCTCTCAAAAGTAAGTCGACTCTGAGTCAATTAAACGAATCGTTTGTAAAACGAATCCCAAGCCGTTTCATTGTGACGTCACAACGAAACATTAGCATATTGCCTGCCCACTTACTGCGCACGCAGACGCCAGGGAAAATTCATTTTTTCAACAATACCACAGCAGTACAATCTTTTGTTGTTTTCTCGTCATTTTACTGACGACTGCTTCTCAAACCTCTGGATTTTAGCTCAGGATTCACAAAACGCTTGGTCTTAAAATATGGATCAATGCCCAGTTTATTTGGACCAGCTTGCTCCTCTGAATCTCAACCTGTAAGTATGATTAATAATCGATGTTTATATTTTCTAGCGATTGTTCATAAATTAATAGTTTTGTATGTTATGTTGTGTAACGTACACACTAGTCTGTATGTCTCCTGTTAACCGGCTTACTCACGTTTCTGTAGTTCAGCTATTCAGATGTGGGTCCAATATTGTCTAAAGATGTGTCGATTAATGCAGCTTGTCTGACTTATTACTTGGAGTAATGATCAAGAAATGGAGCACGACTTTTGTTTACAAAGTGTAATGCATTATCAGCTATTCATGTTTGTGCTCGGCTAACATGGGAGTTTACAACATAGTTGTGGGACCGGTTCGCGGACATAACTGTAAAACAAACAGCGTTTTTATTATTACAATAGAGTGGAGCTCTATCTGTATTGTAATAGGATGTTAAGATGCTAGTCCGTGCTAACTAGTTGAAGAATACTCTCTGTAAAAATTGTAATGTTAAACAATGATATAGCCATTTTTTACTTTGATAGTTATGATGAAAAAGTCTGTGTACACATCTGGCCTAAATGTTTAGGCCCTATCTTATGTTCGAGGTTTTCAGCTTCGCTTGGCATTCTGATACAGTTCCCACATGTGCAACTACATAAAGTATAACAGTGACTCTGCTATCACGTCTTATAAATAACACAAACTAAGGTGACACTTACTATAGAGAAACGTCCTACTGTAGTCGTAATTGGAATCAGTTTCTGGTTGATTGAGTACTTCAGATGTTTCATCGTCGGAATCGGGCTCGAATTGATACGGTAAAATCGATGCTATCTTTTCTGTCCATACCAGGTCCATACATTGTATACAATGTCTTGCGAATAGACAGCTATCATTCAGTTTTGGCAATGGGTGTGCGGTGCGTGCAGTAGACCAATCACAAAGGATTGGGCCATCTGACCAATCAGAGCAGAGTAGGCTCATGGAAAGGAGGGGTTTAGAGCTTCTAACGAATCGTTTACAAAACATTGAGAACTGAGGTGAAATGAAATGTAAATTATGAGAAAACAAAAGTTTTTTTTGAGCTTGCATGCATGTAAGCCTATTGTAGGAGACTCCCAAAACAATATTACGAACCTTTAAAAAGGCACAATAGGGGCACTTTAAAGACATCCAAGACAAAGCAGTATGAACTGCTGCATCTTAATCATATTTGCATAAAAACACCCATATTTTCAGACATACATACAAACACAGCTGAGACTTGATCTTTGACATACAGCATAAGGTTTGGTCCACACTGCAGCTTATTCTGCCCGAGAACCGATTGTCTAGACAGGAAAAGCTGTCTGACTGACATGTACAATGACCAACCACAGTCTGTTTTATTGTCTCATACTATTTAAGGCAAAACATAGTCTATACTACATATTAGACCAGCATGAAAAAAGACAGTAATTGCTACAAACAATTGTAGAAAACACCAAAAATAGTTGAAAATGTGCACACTTTGTGATTTTCCTGTTCAAAGTACTCATACCTTGTAAACACAACTTTGTTTCCAGGCGGTCTGATTAAAAAAAACCTGTGTTCTTACTCCCAGAAGTTGAAAGTCAGCCTTCACATCAAAGCATAGAAAATACTTTCCAGCAAAATGCATCAGTAACAGACTAAACCGTCTGAGCCTGAAACTAATTTTACAGGTGACCCTTAGTTCTTAAAAAGTGTCTTAGGCTGCCAATTGGCCTAAACTCGCATAAACTATTTAAAGGGTCATGAAACCCCAGACCACATTTTTTGAGATGTGAACAGATATGTACAGGTTGCATGTCACTGAAAACACAAATAGCACTCATAAAGTTTATCAACAAGTGGAAATTGGTTATTTTTGCATTTTTCCGGTTTGAAAAGCAAAGTCGAAGCTACATCACAAAATCTGACATAGATTCGGGCCTAGGAGTGTGTAGATAGGCTTGCGGGGGCGAATCTACGTCACTGGGTTCTGAGCGCTTCTCTGCATTTATTCATGAGAAAGAGCTCGTTCAGTCCAATCCCTGCACCATAGTATGCATAAGATTATAATTACGGTATTATGCATGAGGAAGTATCACTTCTGTTGCGTCTGTCTCATTGCCTATTGTTGTCAATCAGAGACATGGGTCGTAGGTGCTCGTTTCCTCAGTGCTACAATACAAAACGGCGTTTCCCTGCGACATGACCAGAGCTGAAGTTTTGGTGCAGGCGGTTTGTTTTGCTGTTATCCACCAGCACAAATGGAAAATATGTTGGCATGAGATCGCATTACAGCGGAGAATTCAAATGTCAAAAAAGTGCTGCTCATTCACCTGCCTGCTCTGTGGCAGAACTGGAATTTGAATACGAACAGATGAAAAATATGATTGTTACGATATACATGCATATGATCGGTTTCGGTGCGGAGCTCCGCGATGAGTTTAACAACACTCGCCACGTGGATTATAGATCATATACAGACTGAAGTATGTGTGTTTAAAGTTTTTATAGTTGTATTTCACACACTCTCCTGCACCAAACATTCAGGGAGGACGTTGGGTTATGACACTTTAAAAAAAATTGAGAGACAATTTGTCACTATAGTGAAACAAACAGCTGTTTATATACTCATAATACTGTTATTTATACAGTATATATACTTACTTATATATACTCATAATGCTGTTATTGTGCCTAAATAACTTGTAAACTTTGTTTTGTCATAAACTGCCTTTAAACTGAGATAATCAGATAAGCCACAAATGTAAGCAATTAACCACTTCTGCTTTGATAGGGGACAAGATGTGTGTGTGTTTGTGTATAAAAATCAAGTGGGTTTATAATGTAGGAGTGACTTAAGTAGTGTGTAATTCTGTGGGTACAAACACAGTATATGTGGCTTCTAATAAGTTTGTCAAATTACACATCTCGGTGCGTCAGTAGCTGTTTTCTTTGTCCTATTTCTGTGATCTACGACAGTTGTGTCTACCCTCCTCTAATGATGTGCAGACATGTTTGTGTACCATGACCACCTCTGACTCATATCTAAAACCCCTTACGCCTTCAGTGTCTTTGAGCTGCCGCCCCATAAACGGCCACAATCACACCCTGTTTTAACCCATGGACCTACTCCCTTGGGGCCTGACCACAGTTGACATCACTGTGGTGACAATCAGCAGCATCTGTATATTTGTGTCTGAGTCTGCATGTGTTAGAGAGAGAGAAAGACTGAAAAGCACTGATGCATAGGAGATTCCAGATTTGAGATGTGTGCTGTATCCCTATGTGCGTGTAATTGGATGCAAGTCAGGCTCCAGGCTTTGTAATAATTGTTGCTGTCTGAAATGCTTGAACCACAGCCAATTAGACAATAAAGAGCAAAGCTGCTCCATTTTCAAGCAGTCCTTGAATTGGCCTTGTCTATTGACTTTCACAAGCCCCTCTTCTCTCTCTGTCTGAAGCAATATGACAGTAAATTGTGCTCCACTTAGAGCACCCTTGAAGAGATTTTCTTTCCGTTCCTCAACCAAGCCTCCTAATTATGTCTCCTAATGTTTAGACATAAAAAAGTTCTGTAAACAAATGTGCATGCTTGTGATGTTAAAATGTAGTTGTGTTTTTTTCTGCTATTTTGGTGTTTTTGTGATGCCAGCTGTGTATTCCAGGAAGAAAGATGTCATTATTTTCTTAGCATTATTCTGATTTTTGGATGTATAGGAGGGGGTGGTTAAGGAAAAGTTCACCTTTTCTTCTTTAATGTGACATATACCCAAGAGAAATGGCTTCTCAAACAAGAAAAAATGTAGGGCGGGACTTGATTTTGTCCATTGAGAATTGATTGGATGGTTGCTACTGCTATGATGTCAGGTTGTCCCGCCCTCATGCTGGTAAACACATCATCAGAGAAGAGAAAATATGTCACTGAAAGAGAGAGGGGAAGTTAATTTTGATTAAAGATTATGAGGGCTGAGGGCACATGAATTTAACAAAGAATAAAGGCCTTCTGAAGCGAAGCGATGCGTTTGTGTAAAAAAACTGATGTAAAATATCTAGCTTCCGCTAGACCGCCTTTCCGTATTCAAATTATGAAAAAAACAGAACTGGCGTTGCCATCCAGTCAGTTAAGCTTTTTCAGTAAGTTGACTAGGGAAGGTGTAGGACGTAGCATAAGATTTTTGAACTGCGAGAGTTTTACACTTTCTTCGTAAGTAGGATACGGAAGGTGGTCTGGCGGAAGCTATATATTTTTCTTCATAACTTGTTAAATTTGGATATTTTTCTTACACAAACGCATCGCTTCGCTTCAGAAGGCCTTTATTAACCCGATGGAGCCATTTGAAAGTGAACCAATCCTTTAAATTAATCTGTTGATCCAGTTCACACATAGCAGTCCGATTCTCGAGTTTAACTCACCGACTCAAAGAGAAATATCCACCTGTTCTTCACACAGTCGAATCATATTCAATATTTTTAATCATTTGTAACTCAATCATGACATTATTAAATTGTTGTGTATGTCCTAATCTATACTGAATTATCAAAATAAAATGTAAATAAATAATTTAGGTAATATAGCATGGAATAGCTACATTGTAGGACTACTTTACTATGGTGGGGGAACCACTGCGGTTCAACTCCGTTAACATTTCACTTTCTGTCTTTGAACTCACAGCAAATCCTGAGGCAGTCGCGGGAGAACGCCACGAAGGTGATCTTCCTTATCACTGACGGTTACTCAAACGGCGGAGACCCGCGGCCGGTGGCGGCAGCGCTGAGGGAGAGAGGTGTGGAGATTTTTACGCTGGGAATCTGGCAGGGAAAC
This sequence comes from Anabarilius grahami, assembly GCA_003731715.1. NCBI lineage: Eukaryota > Metazoa > Chordata > Actinopteri > Cypriniformes > Xenocyprididae > Anabarilius > Anabarilius grahami. Next base: position 9,246,013 of record RJVU01071502.1, read on the forward strand.
ATCCGAGAGCTCCACGACATGGCCTCGCACCCCAAGGATCAGCACTGCTACTTAGTGCACAACTTCGCTGAATTTGAAGCGCTGGCTCGACGCGCCCTTCATGAAGGTGAGAGCTCAGAGGAGGAGCTGAAAATGTTAACATAAGGTCATCATTAACCTTGGGAAAACTATTTCTAGGTTATATTGTTTTACGATTCCTTCTGGGTTCTGGGTTTCTTCGCTCTTATTTGCATATAAAGTCATCACCCCAGGTAACAAGTTTGCAGTCGCTGTTCTACATTTTACCTCAGGTATTTATACTAAACCAGCGTCAAGGTTTCTGCGACTGTACAAAATGTATAAATATTTTAGGCATAGGCATGTTATTTTCTGTTTCTGCACATCTCACGGCCACATTTTAGCACCCCTGCCTTTCACACTGTATTACTTTAGCACAACCATCAAAAGTGGGGAGCTAAAACACTTGCCAAAATGTAGCCTAAACCAAGCGTGAGAACTTAAAGGATTAGTTCACTTTCAAATTAAAATTTCCTGATAATTTACTCACCCCCATGTCATCCAAGATGTTCATGTCTTTCTTTCTTCAGTCGAAAAGAAATTAAGGTTTTTGATGAAAACATTCCAGGATTTTTCTCCATATTGTGGACTTCAATGGAGCACAAACGGTTGAAGGTCAAAGTTACAGTTTACAGCGATCCCAGATGAGAAATAAGGGTCTTATCTAGAGAAACCATCGCTCATTTTCTAAAAAAAATAAAGTTAGAACTAAATTGTCATATACAATATTCTAGTGCAAGTATATAACAATTAGTTAAAACTTTGACCTGTGGAGGGCAGTAATACACTTAACAGTGTCTACACTGCTGGAATTCAAATAGAGAAGAAGAAGAGAGCTAGTTCAAGATGAGCATTTATTGTTAAAACTTATATATATATATTTTTTTTTTTTAGAAAATGTACAATGGTTTCTCTAGATAAGACCCTTATTTCTCATCTGGGATCATGTAGAACATTGCATGAAGCTGCAATGAAACTGTAATTTTGACCTTCAACCGTTTGGACGCCATTGAAGTCCACTATATGGAGAAAAATCCTGGAATGTTTTCATCAAAAACCTTAATTTCTTTTCGACTGAAGAAAGAAAGAAATGAACATCTTGGATGACATGGGGGTGAGTAAATTATCAGGAAATTTTCATTTGAAAGTGAACTAATCCTTTAAGGCTATAAAGTACTCTATGGTACTATCTTATATCAAATCTATATAAAACCAATCTTTAATAATATTTACCATAGTTTTCACTAAAAGTTTTCATGCATGGCAAATTAATATGGAGTCATACTCGTATTCAAAACTTTATTTGGATGTCAGTGGTGACTTATACCAGTCTGTTAGTAATAATAGTAGCTGTGATATTAAAACAAAAACTATGGTTACCATGGTGAATGTTTGTAAAATCAAAGTGAAAGCCAATACATCTCTTTTTTCTTAAGCTTGACAAATATGAGCCCTTGTTAATCCCAGTGTAAAAGAAAACTGGTACGAAAATAATTCAGCGTTATTATTTCCTTTGGCTGTCTGGCTATTGCAGATTCTTCTTATCACAGAGCTCTGAGCTCAGTCAGACGCATGAACTCAAAAGACCCCTTTCTTCACAATGATATCACCCACCTACGCTGAACCCAGAGAGATATAAAACAAAGAACTCTTCTGGATCACAACAGATCACTCATTAGCTTTGGGCAAGGGCAGGCCTGACTAAACCTGTGGCATTGTTTGTTCTCACCTCCCTTAGAGATATCATGTCTGTCGTATCCTTTGTTCAAGATTGTGCAGACTCCTCCAGCTGCATAGCCTGTCTGTGTATGCCAACATCTGGAGCAGTGCATTTGTTTGTATTTAGGGAGACAAAATGCTCCAGCCAAAGTGAAGGTTTTTATAGTTAGTAATGCAGAAGATGCCAATACTGAAACACATGTTCACTTTTCCAGAGCAGCTTGGACTTCAGTTAGACTGGTAGGATTGGATGAATTGTGAGGCCAAAATGATTTTTAAGATAATAAATTATTTTCTTTTGCATCAGAGAATAGTGCAAAGTCTGATATTCAATGCTATTTTCTCTTCCAGATCTACCAACTGGAAGTTATATTCAGGAAGATCCAGCCCAGTGTTCATCATTGTGTGAAGAGGGAAAGAACTGTTGTGACATAATGGCCAGCTGTAAATGCGGTACACACACAGGACAGTACGATTGTGTGTGTGAGAGGGGATACTACGGAAAAGGACTTCAACATGAGTGCACAGGTAAGGGGCGTGACCTGTATGCAAAATTTGGTTTTCCATTTCAGATTAAAAGCTTTGAAGGAATGGAATGAGTTCCTATAGACAAGTCCAGTTTATTACTCAATAAATTTGCTTAGAGATACATGTGTAAGGCTGAAATGTGAATCGAATGCCAATTCCTCTCCTGAAATTAAGTAAAAGAAACATTTCCACCAAATAACCATAGTGACAGAGAAAACAGCATACAAATAGATGGGACAATGAAGCATAATGCCAAAGTGGTGCTTTAGCTCCCATTTTGCTTTCATAACAAAACCATATACATGATTTAAAACATTCACAATCACCTCTTTGTGCACTGCAGTATACCACATAATATGCTATGTCAACACTTTTTTGCAGTTTACATAACTTCATCTTAATCTGGCAACCCTACTTTTTGCCCACCTCATAAAACTGCTTGAAGAAAAAGCAATGCTTCATTTGAATTAAGATCTATTTTTGTTTACGTTTATGAAATGTGGTCCTATTAAAGCTATCTTTCATGCTGTGGTAAAAACGAGCTCATATTGAGACAGTTCTAAAATAATAAACTGACTAATTAAACTGAGGAATGAGGTGGCAGGAAAGTGTTAGATGTACAAACACAGGGTGAACCAGAGATTTTATATGATGGAGGGCTAACCTTTCAACAGATGTTTTTATTGCTTGCTTGCTTTCCCACTTTGTCGCTTTGCAGCTGTATTTCTTTCTCTTTCTCAGCAGAGATGCTCAATCCCCATGAGATGTCATGTGTAAATGCCTTGAAGTCTATTATAAATCTTATTTTTAAGTCTTTGTATTAAACAGACAAAGCTATTATAGCTTAATCAACCCATCTCACCACAAACTAGTTTTACAATGCTGTAAATAATAATAAAAAAAAAAAAGATTGTCCGCCTGACTGCATGGAATAATGCTCTTTAATCTGCGGCGCTGTTAGAGGAATTGGGGCCGGATTCGTGAAACATTCTTAAGAATAAAATTCTGTGTAACTGCTATTATATTATCTTATTATTTTCTTACATAAGAAAAAACTTAAGAATACTTTGTATTTCCAAAGATTCTTAACAAATGTTCTTTTTTTTCTTTTTCTTTTATCTTTTTGAAAAGGACGGAGCACAAAAGAATGCAACACACCACTCAATCTTGAGACCGATTTTTAAAAACAACAGTTTAAAATACATGGCACATTAAAAGTGCAACACTGAGTGCTGAACTCCCATCAAGCCAACCAGTTAACAATGAAGATAAACTGTGTGCTTATTATGATTATCACTGTAATTTGCAGGCAGTGAGTCTTCAATAACAAAGCGAAAGTATTTGAGAACTTAAAAGAAATTTCAGTAATTGATTTTAGAAACATTCTTACGAAACTCTTCTTGAAATTTATTTTATTACATTTCTTAACTTCTTTCTTAAGATTTTCGTGAATCTGGCCCCTGGAGATACTATGGCTGAATCCCAAATGGCACCCTAAACCCTCATGGTCTTCCTCTGAGTCCGCACTTTTGTAACGTAATGCCGCTTTGACTGCCGGGTAAAGTTCTCTGCGTAGCTCACAAACTTGCGGGTTCAGCGGAAGTGCGCATCGAGGGCGCATAGCGGCCGCAAAGGGGGCGCTCACGAGCACCCTTCTGAAACCTAAATTAAAGAATGGGACACCCTACAGTCCCTTGGACATAACGGACACGTGCATGCGGAAGCCACTGTAAGTCCACAAGACCAAAAGTGCATAGAAGTGTGCCATTTGGGATTCAGCCCAAGAGCACTGACAAAGTCCCTTTCACAGGCAAGTCATTTCACTTGGCAGCCATCTTTGAAATGCCATGCAAGTACAGCTTCTATCTCTTTGAATTGGGAAACATAAAATTCTCCAAAGCTGTTCACCAAGTTTACAATTAAATTTCATATTTGAAATTGCCAGTGAAATCTGACAACTGTCTTATAAGTTTTCTTTCTAAACTCTCAAATCGTGATGAAAAACTTTTTCAGGCTGGACCAGCCAATGCACATGCGCAATCCTAAGCGCGCGTCTCAGAACATTGACTGTTTCTATAGTAATCGGAGCTTCTAACGGCAGCTGCAGTGATGCAATAGTTGTGTCCCAAATGACGCACAATACAAGATGCACTTATACACTATGTACTTAAACACTATGTACTCAACCATGTAGTGTATGAACTTTATATGGTTATTTTGTCATTCAGCATCGGAGCCTCTCCCCCTCCGCTACGTAATTAAAGCTGCGACAGAAGTGTCCAGCAATCCTTACTTAGTTTTTTCAGTTTATTAAGTGCATCATCCAGGTATTTAAATTGCACTTTTTGTTTTTGGAATTTTCGGTGTGTACACACTACTCACACTATTTATACTACAATACGTCATAGAATAGTGTGTAAATAAGTGAATTGGGACTCACCCAATGACTTGACCAATTGGCTCCTTTATTTAGAAGGCAGGATTTATTCCACCATATTGAGCATTGCACTTTCTCCCATTAATATGAGTGCACCTACTTATACTGCATCTAAAGTCTTTGGTACTGACCAAAGCAGACCTGAAGATCAGCTATAGTTGGCATAGGTAGCAAGACAATAGTCATAATTGACAAGGTCAGTGATTGATTTGGAGTCAGTTATAGTTTCAAAGGGCAAGTTTGCAGAAGAGACTTTCTCTGTTTTATCTTTCTCTGTTGTTTTATTGTGCTTTTTCTTTGTCCTATTTATTTTCGATGTGATAACAAAGACCATAAACTCAGTTGTGAATTGCAATCACATATTGTTAGGGCAATAGCATTTCTCACAATTAACTTCTGACTGGCTGTTAATAAGCAGCAGATTGCTTTAATTAATGACAGAATACAAACTCACAGCAGGCCAGAAGGGGTTGGCTCTATGGAAGCCACCGGAAAAACAAAATGAAGGCCAGGGTTTTTTTGTGTCTGATCTGGGTGCTGTTTTAATAATGAATGCAATATATCATACCATAAAAAGCAAAAGGACCATAAGCTGACCCTGGTAAGGTCATGTTTTTGAGTCACAGTATTTTTCCGGATGTGTTGTTTTGCTTCTGTGCAGAGAAAAGTTATTGCCTGGATCAAATTTGTTCCCACAGGTCAAGTTTTTAATCTTTAGTTGATCTGTAGGGATTTTAAAAAGAAAGATGCTATGAGTATCATTAGAAATTCCTGGAAAGCCTGCATAGTCTTGATGTCTAATCAGTGCTTAATAACAAGACTAAAGGCCATTTTGGCCACAACTGACCTCTTGCCACTATTTCTTGAAAGTAAAACAGGATGAACAGATACAGAGAAAAGATGAATGACACCATTTGCGAAGATGTGTGTTGGGTTTTGTTTGGCTCTAGCATTCCAGTGGTGCTATAATGACCTGACATTTTATCCAGTGTCACATTATGGGTTAACCAAGCCAGTGTAATACATCACCAGACACCATAATGCATCTCAGCTGTTGTGACAAGGACCGGTTGTCAGATGTCAAAGGTCAAGGCTAGTTGAGGAAGAAACACTGTTTTATTTCCTTAAATCGGGGCTCGTAAATATTTACCTTTAGCAGAACGCCCCAGATTCCACATGCAAGCCCCTAGACAAAAATAAATCTATCCAAGGAAAAAAAAACTTCCAGAAAAGAGGAAAGTAGAAGGAATCTGGGAAATGTTGGCTAGGTACTGTGTAAGGAAATGTTGCAATCGTGTTTTTTGTGTTTGACCTCCTCCTGCTCCCTCTGTCTATTTCCCCCTCATTTTCACCCCCCGCAGCCTTGTGACCAATAACACCCCCATATGGTCTCTAGAGTCAATAAAAATGTACTCTCGCTAGATTTAGTTTCTGTAAAGCAGAATGTGTTGTTTTGTCTGTTCATATTTATGCATATAATTGTGCGTGCATTTGCACACATGGGACAGCTATGGTCTTGCTCGCAATAACATGCATTTGGTTTTAAATCGAGAGACGCATCAGTAGTTATGATATATTAGATGGGAAGACTGGAGGGCCGCAGTGAAGACATTCATCAGACATGGTGACAGGCAGACTTCCTGAGCACGGAACAGCTACTACATTTGTGATACGTGCAAGTGAAAATCGCTGCGCAGCATAAATGATAAATATATTAGGCAGTATTTTAGCGAAAGTGCATTTCTTACTGTTTTCTTCCATTCAAAAAGTTGCATCGTATATGATGTAAGCATGCTCCGGCCGGGAATGTTAAAGCTGCAGTCTGTAACTTTTTTTGGTTAAAAATGATCCAAAATCAATTTTTGAGCTAGTACATAACCAGCCAGTGTTCAAAACTATCTCTTTATTTTAGCCCGATTCACAACGGTAAGCTTGTTGTAATGTTTTAAAATAAGAGCGACCTGGTGGATTTCCGCGGGAAATTCGAGCATGCAGCAGTTCGTCTTTGCGTCATTACGTCACGTCCGTAAACAGAAAAAAGGAGTCCAGGCAAGTTGGTTTTATCATGTGAGGATGCTGCTTGTAGCGGATCATTTATAGTCTGTTTTCAGAGCAGCTGAAATAATTAAACGTCAATCTGACACTGACAATTATCAGTGACAACTGGAGATTCACCCGTAGTCAAAAAGCAAAAGACTTTGGACTGTGGAGTAGCTACAGAAATTGAAATCTACAGGTAACACTAATATACACTAAATACACATACCGTGCGTCTCAGTCAGCTCCCTAGTTCAGTAGTCAGGGCACTGATCAGGGAATCGGCCAAATTTATTTTCATGATATACTGATTCATGACCTAGGGAGCTTGGGAGCTGATTGAGACGCAGGGATAGTCACGCAATGCTGATGTTGTTAACATTAACAATTTGAGAACAAAGTATAACCGTAATAATAATTTGCACGGTTTGGCATGATCCGAGCTAAGCGATCGTTAGATTTAATCATTATTAGCAGCACGATTTATTGTAGGCCTAATGTTTTTTTCCTCAGTTGGTCAGAACAAAAGTGGCGGAAATGTAACTTACTTATTCAGATGATATTTTCCAGTGAAAATTCTTATTAATTCTTATATGACCAATATGAAAGTATTGGTCATACTTTCAAGACGTAGAATCTGTGATTCTGAAGTACAGTATCCACACTGGTGTAGTGATTGACAGCAAACATTAGATTCATCCGTGCTAACTATTCCGCATATGACTGCAATCGCATGTTTCAAACAGAGATGGCGACAAAGAGGAAAAATGCCGGACTGCAGCTTTATGTGCAGTGTGAGTGCAGGCCACCGGGGGAGTGGGGACAATCGCGCTGGGGCTCGGTTCAAAGCAACCGTGCCTAGTGTGAGTACACCCTTATCTACCTAGACATCTTTGTATTTAGCCATGGGTTATACATGGGGGAGAGAACTTGCTGCTCTCTGTAGTCAAAAATCACTTTAATATTATTATGGAGTTATACGGAGTGTGAATATGAAGTTTTACTATAGAAAAGCTAAAATGCGATTAAAATGGTGACTGACCAATTCGACTGGCTTGGTCTGACCCCCCGAGCTCAGATGTCAAGCTACATGAGGCTGTATCACTGTATAAATCTTCATAGGACTGCAGAGTTATCACTCTTATTTCACTCAGTTGCTTTGGCAATAATCTACACCAGTGGTCGGCAATAGGCAGCCCGCAGGCCAAAACTGGCCCGCCAGCCATAATATCTGGCCCGCGCCCGTAGCCAGATTATTTTGATATCTGCTGGTTCTGAAATAGATCTTCATCTCGTGGTGCTGTCCAATATAATCATCGTGTCTACACCAGGCTCGCTGTGCCGCGCTGCAACAGCTAAAAGCTGTCTACACTGAACGCAACAAACCGACCATTGCAAAGCACTTGGACAGAACGGGGGAATCCAGTGTAGACAATATCATTATAATGGGTTCTATTATCTTTTGTAGTGTCAAGTCACGCCGCTCGCGTCCAGTGTCGGTGTTATATTCTTTGAAAACAGCGACAACTTCTTTGCAGATAAGACACATCGGCTTTGCATTCACAAAGCTAGGTAGGATGAATGCATAGTTGTCTTTCCATTCTTCTTTGTATGTCCTATTTTCGCTATCAACTTTCCTCTTTAGACTCTTTGATAGTTCCATTTTCTCTCACCAGCTAGCTTAAATGTTAACATCAGTCTGCGCATGACATAATAGCGTACCTCCAGGACGCAAACAATTAAAGAAATGCAGTTTAGTGCATGAGGATGCCAAGGAATAATTCTGAGTGTAAAAGTTATATCCATTGTGTAACAAGCAAATTAAAATGTTATAAATTTATTAAGTTCGTTAAGAGCATGACTCAAACATGCCGTTAATGGGCTTATTCAAGTACTCTTTTATTTTTTGAGTTATTTTTATCCATTCAGCATTTCCCACATACGTGTGTTTTAGCAAGGCAGTTTGTGTTGCAAGTTGGTGAATGAAGATACTTGCCAGGTTACATTAATTTATCAAGTGTAAAACCCAAACACCACCACACAAATGTGGCTTTTTGTTAATGACTGTCCTACTACAGGATTTAACACAGAGTAACAGCTCTATACCAGTTACAAAAGACACTGAAACAGTCTGTCACAGGCAATTCTAGTTCCATTTTTCAATTAATTTTTTTAAATTATCCTTTGACTATGTTCTGGCCCACCATCTAGTGGCGAATTTTTTTTTGGCCCGATGCCAAACTTAATTGCCGACCCCTGATCTACACTATTGTTCAAAAGTTTGGTGTCAGTTTTAATGTGACATGCTCACCAAGACTGCATTTATTTGAGCAAAAAATACAGTAAAAACAGTAATACTGTGAAATATTATTAGTTCAAAATAACGTTTATATTTTAATATATTAAAATGTAAATTTAATTTATTCCTGTGATGATAGCTGAATTTTCAGCATAATTATTCCAGTCTTCATTGTCACATGATCCTTCAGATGTTGTTTTTCTCTCAAATTAATGCAATTTATTTTTTAAAAGAACATCATTTATTTTTAAATATAACCTTTTGTAAAATTGTAAATGTCTTCTTCACTGTCACTTTTGATCAATTTAATGCATCCTTGCTGAATAAAATAATTTCTTTAAAAAAAAGATGCTCAAGATACATTGGCTGCATTAACACTTCACGGTCTAATGCACAGATCCAATATTGTGACACATATTTTGTCCCATCTGTTTTGTCCCAGACCATTTCTGCCCGAACTGATGTATAGCCATGCTTTCATTGGATTATGCAAGTAAATGGATTCACTATGCATAGATATTATTCAGCTGAGTAGCACAGTTTCACTTTCAACCCTTCTTTGTAAATGTTGTGTGGCCACTGAGCTAGTCTGCATTGTGCTCAGATACTGTTTGCCCCTTTTTCTTCTTCTTCTTCTATAATCTTACACTTTGTATCTCCTCCTTCTTTCCTCTTTCTTCATTTGTATCTCTGATCTCTTCCATACCACACACCAGACACAGGGTGAACATCCCATCTCACAAATCCAAGGTGAAGGGATCAGTGCTCTCCCAGGCCTCATAATTTTCTTATTCCTCATTTTTCATGCCTCATCACTCTCTCACTATCCAAACCTCCATGCCACATGGCCATGTCTCTCCTTTCTTTTTAGATTTTCTCCTCTCACCCCTCTGTCATTATTTTTCTTATCACAATAAAACTCCTGGTGCTGGTTTCCTACCTGCTTCGATTTCTTAGAGCCAGCAATGAAGTCAGAAGAGATGTAATGCATGTTTGGCTTCAGGGACCTTTTATTTCTGCTGCAGTGCAGAGCCAACCTGTGCTTCAGCAAACAATCTGGAAAAAGATTTTAGTGTGGTTTTATCATTCCAAGTACTCTATGTTCTATGAAGTGTGAAACTAATGACTTTGTCCTAAACCCCAACCACCTTTTTACTCTTGAGTGTTTGTTCCTCAGGTTTATAGAGTATGTTATATTAGTTATACTTATCAGCCCTTTTCATTTCTTTCATAGTTTGATTTTGCCGAACTGTTTTGTATAAAGTCATCCTGCTTAATCCTAGCTGGACTGGACTGTATCATCAGAAAAGGGCCCGATCTAGGCCACTGATCTCATGCTAGACCTGGACTGTTGAGATCTTGGCATCATCTGGTTATCTGATGTATACTGTTAAATGCAAACTGCAACTAGGCTAGATTTTTACATTTTCTGAAGAAAATGCAATGACTTTTGCCACTTATGCTAAAATGCCATGATGCTAGGGTGTTGTGGTTGTAAGGGTGGCTTAGGTGTTTGGTAGGTCAAAAGATCCAAGCCACATCATTCATATTCAGAACAAGTATGCCTTGTGCTTATGCTTGCTTTACACTGACAGTAACAAGCACAAGGGCTGGGTTAAAAAGACAGATTTCTCGATTTTAATCAATTCTCATTTTGAAGAACCTATATCGATTCTTAAATTCCAAGAATCGATCTTTCAGTCTATACTGTTTTCAGCTGATGGATGAACAAAACTTTGTAGTGCCCCTGCTATCCAATAAATCACAATAAGCTTTGTGCTTTGTTACCTATTATATGAAGTCTCAGTTTTCAAATTCTGTCAATTCTGTTACAAAATTCTAACAATAAATACTGTGTTGGCACTCTTTAATGTGGCGTGACAGAACGCTGTAGCGCCTCATTTGCAGCGCAAAGGGCTAGCTTGAAGTGAACGTGAATGGATCATCTTTTTTCCGCTTTACTAGTTACAGCACAAAATAAACATGAATGAACATGAAGGTATGCTGAAAGATACAGTCCAACTTACCGAATCCATGTCATGTCACATGCAATCACTCAATCATTGTTTCAACTGCCGAAAGACGTCAATAAAACAGCTTGTAAACAATATCACGTAATGTTTAAAAGCCATTCAAAACTCATTGTCAGCTAGAAAAATTAACTCTAGAGAGTTCATAAAAAACTTCCTTATGTTTTATTAAATGTATTATGTATTATTAATTTGTCTTATGTATTATTAATTTAAATGTAAGTAGTTAATTTTAACCTTTAATTTTATAGTGATGTATTTCAGGCTGATAACATAGGGGTGTGCGTGTATTATCATCTAAGACAATATCATAGTTGTTGTTTTAAGACACTGTATTGTTAATAATATTGTCTGTTTTTGCTTTTTATTTACAGCAATAGTTGAAATTTTTTTTTTCTTTAGGAAATTTGCCATGTACTGTACTTGATAGGCCTGAATTAATCGATATCGAATCGAACTGAGTGAAATCAAAATTAAATTGAATCGCAAGTTTGTGAATCGAATTGAATCGTGATATTTGTGTCAATCCCCAACAAGCCGCATTGTGACAAGTCTTAGATGAGTGTGCCTGTCATTCATGCAATGTTGTTATTTAGTATTTTTTTAAATATTTTCTAGGATTTTGTCAAAAGCGATAATTAGATGTTATTTTGCTAAGTGTTTTTGTACTGGTACCTTGACTGATTTAGGCTTGTTATGGACAGCTGACTCTCAAAGCATTTTATATTCTTCATATTCTGTGCAGTGGGTAGTTCACAGCAGTGACAGAAATTAACTTTAAGGGGAGAAATTTGCCACCTTAACTTGATTTCCAAGGGAATTTTTACTATTACAATGGCAATTTTTTCTAACATTAGATGTACAGTAATACAACACTATAGTATAGGCTGTTACAAATTAAATGAAATCAGTATCAACTAAATCAGATTTACACAGATGTTGCATCAAGAGCAGCATTTAGATGTATTTACACTGCAATTACAATTGCATGAATATTGCTTTGAGATTGTTTTAAAAATAATATTTTGAATATTGAACTATATTATTTATTTTTGTTAAAAAAGGAAATGATACTTCAAATATCAAACTAAATCCAGCAGTAGGTGGTGAAAAACCTTAATGAGTTGGTCGTTGCGGCTTTGTTTGGAACTATTTTCGTTGACAAATAGAGCAAAAACAGACAATATTGGCAATAAAGGGTCTTAAAACAACAATTACGATATTGTCTTAGATGATACATGTCGCACACCCCTATGTTATCAGCCTGAAATACAACAACTGTGTTCATTAAAATGACATTACTTTAAATGCTTTACATAAATGCAAAAATGCACAAAATGCATTGGTCTTCTAATGTACTGCTGAAAAAATAATTTGAACCCAGTTACTTTGGATTTCCTTTTTCAGATAAAGGAGGATGGTTGCTCAACTCCTGGTGTGCTCTGCTCCAGGATCTCTTGGCCAAAAAGTGCAGATGCCTCTGAATCTCAAGGGACAAAAAGGTTCAGAGTCAATTGGGTTCACCTCAGTTTTTTAAACTAGATCAGATTAAAGTGAAGATTTTGGTTTGTTCCAGAAAGACAGACATGTGAAGGTTTCTAAACAAGGCATCTTGGTTATTGAGACATTGCGTTGTTATGCTGACCTCATGTCCGTTTTTCACTTTCAGTGGCAATGAGTAATGGTTAGATATTTGAAGTGACTGAGGTCAGTGGCTCCTTAATGCCTCAGTGACAAATTAAGAATTCCTCAGCCTGCCACTGAGTGGTAAACTGTCTTGATTAATGCCTTTGGAAAAAGGAGGCAAGTTTATAGGTTGTAGAAACTGTGTGATCTTGTAAAGTAACTGTTACTTTGGGTCATAAATAGACACTTGTGCATACGAGAGGCATGTGCATAACCATAAATTTGCTTGTTAGGAGTCGTGCATGTGTGTGTTGACTGTAAACTGGCTGCAATTAGGGCCAACAGCAGGTGGGGGTGACAAATGGGATCTTGTGAAAAGAGTCAGTAGCTGAACCTAACGAACCTTGCAAGTGTTCTTCCCCCTCTTTCTATTTTTTCTTCCTTCTTATTTCCCCCTTTACCCTTGCCAATTACAGAGTAGCTCACTTTGTCAGTGTATCCAGTTATAAAAACAGATTTACAGTATGGCCAAACAGTCCTATTTAATTCCGCTCTGATTCCATTCTTGAGAATGACCTGCAAGTGTCACATTGGACCGGGATGCTGTAATGGTTATTCTGCCCTCTATTTCGCCTTCACTGCCATTAAAAATCCCATTGGAAATGTTTTATGATACCTGCTCTGGCTTTAAAGGCTTACTATGAAAGAACAACCCTATTTTTCTCTCTCTAAGTCTTATTTATTTCTTTATTTTTCTGTCAGTTTCACCTCTTCACCTCTCCCAATGTCATGTCATTATTTCCTGCCTATTTCCATTGGAGTGGCCTTTTAATTGATCAATTGTGCCTTCTTCTAGGTATGTGAGTGTGTCTATGCACGTGTGTGTAAGGAAAAAAGAGAGTACAAAAGAGATGAGTAGTGAGTGTGAGCGTTGCATTCTTTCCCCCTTCATCTCTGTCCATCAAAGCATGTGCTTTTAGGAGGCCCCTCTCTCAAGACCATGCTATAACTCACTGCAGATAGGGGTCTTTGCAACTGAACCTCGTACCCTTTGCCACAGGTTACCCAGAGAGAAGTTTTTTGGGAAGATGTTTACCAAAATGGGATATAGAATGATATAAGAGTGAGTAAATGATGTCAGAAGTTTCATTTTTGGGTGAACTAATTCATTAAAATTTGGCAAGAGAGACAACAACAATAATTACTCTTTTCCAGAATCCAGATCTGAGCAGAGATGGAAACAAGAAATCTTTTGTCACAATGACACAAAGCATAACAATTGCATTTGAGGTTGACCTCATGTTCAATACCCAAACAAAGGGGAAAGAATGAGATCCATATAAACATGCAGAGTGACATTTTTGTGGCTGAAAACAGGAGAATGTGGTGAACCGATGGTAGCATGAATGGTGATGTCATTTAGAACAGTTACTTACAATAGTTTATAAGGTGCATCTGTTGCATCCTGTGGTTTGCAGATGTGGATTATTGTTTATTACCATAACCTTGCATCATACACATGCTCAATCAGGTAAAGAGAGGTCATTGTGTGCGAAATTTTACAAAGCTGCTTATGAGCAATGCAAGCAGTTGTATATTCTATTGGTTTTACATCTGCATTGCATCTACAACCTGTTTTGTAACATGTAGTCCTGCTTTTAGAATACCAACCCTCTACAGTGTGAGTAAATCACTCACATATGCAACCAAATTTCATGAGTGGTGACTAAAAAGTGTTTATTAGCCAATGGCTAGTAAATTGTACGATTGCAGTCACCTGTAATTGAGTTAGAGGCAAAAACTAAGTTTAGCGCAGATATCATTTTAGTGCCTGCTGAGCTTTACAGACCATCGCTTGGCTGAGAGCGCCCTCTGTCGCTTTCTCTCACACACGCGCACTCACCCTGAGAGAAGGAGAGAGCACATGCAGGGCACGTTGAAATAACTGTCACTGTCATGAATGTTTATCATTTGCATGCATTTTTAAGTCTTGCCAATTTAAACATTCAAGCGCAAGAATCCGCGAAAGATAACTCTTCCTTGGCTAACTCTTTCTTTCCGCGTCTGACAGCACCTGAAGCCTGAATTGAGCTCTCTTTCTTGTCTTCTTGAATGGACAATTTCACACAAAATTATGTCAAAGTGCCCTTCTTGGCAAGTATCCTAGTAAACATAGTCGGTCTTAAGTGAACGTAATGTCTTAAGTGAACGTTAACACGAGAAAGATAATGCACGTGTAACAGTATCAGTATATTGGATCAGTGCATTAGCTCGTAAAGTGACAGGAGCCTAATATTCCTGCTGCTGCTTGTGTTTTTAATTTTAATCAAACAACAGACTCACTGTAAATAAATCACTCAATGTTCTTGACTGAATAACTTTTGTAACTATATTTAATTTATAAAGTGAAGACTAGTGTTATTTTTATTATTTTTATTCAATTTCAGTATCTAATCTACCTAATTTGTATCTAACTACTGTTAGATCTACCTGGTATATATATATATATATTTATGTAGAATTTTTTCATTTGCATTGTTTTGCAATGCTCATTTCATGAAAAAAATTTGGCGAGTAAAATGAAAAATTTACTAGCCAGTGGCAACTTGAGCTTCAGTGTGTCCGTAGAGAGTTGAGTACAGTGCGTTTTTATTTTAAAGTCTCTTTTACAAGAAGCCCAACATAGCGTGATGAAGTTGTTTATTCTCTGTGCCACTAAGAGCAGACAGGATTGAAATTGTTCAGAATAATTCTAGTGGGGTCTGTAATGTGGTTGAAGTCTAAAATTACCCTGTGTCCACATTTTCTTTGATTCCTAAACATCTTTGTCTATGTTTTGGGCATGTAGAATCATGAAAAATGTCAGTCATATGAGCTAGATCCATTTGGCTGTAGCTTTGTGCAAAATGCTATAGTTTGTGCAAAATGCTATAGTTCATGCTACATAAAGCATTGTCAGGAATTATATGGTGTTTCAGTTGGGTTTCACTTTTACAACTTCACCAGAAAATCAAAATAAACCTACCTTCCATAGCCACTCACCCATCTGACATACTAAAGGCATGCTAGCACTGTAAACCTCCTCTCATCCTCTACTTAGTTCACTCTCTCTTCTTACTCACATCCTTTCTTTGGACTGTAAGTTCTTGTCCATCTGTTGGGTTGAAGTCCTCTTTCTCTCTTCTTTCATTGTGGGTTTCTGGAAGGATGAGGGTTTTTAACTCATTGCCTCAGATTTATGAGACATGCAGCAGGGAAACAGCAGTCCAAATTAACACCAATACAGAACTTGTTAAGTTCTTATTTTAAAAAGTGTAAAAACTCATATAAAAATAGCTAAAGGTTCCAGGTTGGCAACAAGTTTCTATCACATGATTATCAGATTAGCTTATCCTGACATACAACAGAGTTACACAGAATTTGGGGTACCAGTCACAACCATTATAAACTTTGGAGGACTAAGGATATTTTTAAATATATCTCTGATTGTGTTAGTCTGAAAGAAGATAGTCATATATACCTAGGATGGCTTGAGGGTAAATCAAATTCTTTAAAGGGATAGTTTACCCAAAAATGAAAATTCTGTCATTAATTACTCACACTCATGTTGTTCCAAACTCGTAAGACTTTCGTTCATCTTCGGAATGCAAATGAAGATCTTTTTGATGAAATCTGTGAGCTTTCTGTCCCTCCATAGACAGCTACGCAACTGACACTTCAAAGGGTTAGTTCACCCAAAAATGAAAATTCTGTCATTAATTACTCACACTCGTGTTGTTCCACACCCATAAAACCTTTGTTCATCCTCAGAACACAAATTAAGATATATTTGATAAAATCTGATGGCTCAGTGAGGCCTGCATCGCCAGCAAGACAATTAACACTTACAATGCCCAGAAAGCTACTAAAGACGTATTTAAAACAGTTCATGTGACTACAGTGGTTCAACCTTAATATAAAGCGACAAGAATACTTTTTGTGTGCCACAAAAACAAAATAACGACTTTATTCAACAATATCTAGTGATGGGCGATCTCAAAACACTGCTTCATGAAGCTTTGAAGCTTTACAAATCTTTTGTTTCGAATCAGAGGTTCGGAG
Organism: Anabarilius grahami; assembly: GCA_003731715.1. NCBI lineage: Eukaryota > Metazoa > Chordata > Actinopteri > Cypriniformes > Xenocyprididae > Anabarilius > Anabarilius grahami. Next base: position 9,262,847 of record RJVU01071502.1, read on the forward strand.
TGTGTATCAAACTGCCAAAGTCACGTGAACCATTGAAGTTTCGAAACACTTATGACGTAACAACTCATTAACTGAAATCACGCTCCGAACCTCTGATTCAAAACAAAAGATTCGTGAAGCTTCGAAGCTTCGAAGCAGTGTTTTGAGATCACCCATCACTAGATATTGTTGAGTAAAGTCGTTATTTTGTTTTTCTGGCACACAAAAAGTATTCTCGTCGCTTTATAACATTAAGGTTGAACCACCGTAGTCACATGAACTGTTTTAAATACGTCTTTAGTAGCTTTCTGGGCATTGAAAGTGTTAATTGTCTTGCTGGCAATGCAGGCCTCATTGAGCCATCAGATTTTATCAAATATATCTTAATTTGTGTTCTGAGGACGAACAAAGGTCTTACGAGTGTGGAACAACACGAGTGTGAGTAATTAATGACAGAATTTTCATTTTTGGGTGAACTAACCCTTTAACACTTCAAAAAGTTCATAAAGAGATCGTAAAACTAATCCATATGAATTGAGTGTTTTAGTCCAAATTTTCTGAAGAGACTCGATCGCTTTATATAATGAAAAGATTTAATTTATGCTTTTATTCACATATAAACATTGATCAGCGAACATAAACAGAAGCTCAACCGAACGTGCAAGAACATACCTCTTGTGGAAGCTCAAACGTGCTGTGCGTAACACACGAGAATGAACCTCATTGGTTCTCTCACGTCAAGCAAACATTCTTGAGCTTACGTTTACCACAACTGATTCGTGAGTTGATTAATGTTTATATGTGAATAAAAGCCTAAATTCAATCTGTTCGTCATATAAAGCGATCTTGTCTTTTCAGAAAATTTGGACTAAACCGCTTAATTTATATGGATTAGTTTTACGATCTCTTTATGATCTTCTTAATGCATGAAAGTGGTAGTTGCATAGTTGTCTTTGGAGGGACAGAAAGCTCTCAGGTTTCATCAAAAAGATCTTCATTTGCGTTCTGAAGATGAACGAAAGACTAACGGGTTTGGAACGACATGAGGGCGAGTAATTAATCTCAGAATTTTCATTTTTGGGTGAACTATCCCTTTAAATTACACCAATCAAACCAAACCGAAAACCATCTAGTGTATTTCATTTGACAAAATACAGAGTAGGTTTGCTAGCTATTTGTAACATAAGCATAACGTCTATGAAAATTTTCATTAAACCAGGTCAGTGTAAAATGTCTGGAAGAATGTATTCGCAAGCAATTCGAATTTCCAATGAAGATGTTTCACCACCCATCTCAATGACTTCATCAGCTGTTGGATTCTGGGGAATTCCAGCCATCAGACAGCTCTTAAAAGCAATTTGGATGAGCGACAAAATGTCTTCAGTAGACACATTAAAACATCAGGGCATGTGTGTAAAGGTGGCGAAATTTAATAACCAGTTGCTTAACATTTTTCCCAGCACTTCTTTGAGAAAGGAAACCAATCATCTTTCCAGCTTTCTGATTTCTCCCTGTATCTAACTTATTCCATCCATCCATCTGTATGTCTGTTTCTCTCACTTGAGCACAGATGCATACATTTTTTCATTGGTTTTGGTTGTATTCCTGTCTTACATTCTTTTTCGCCATCTGTCTGTTTACTTCTCTCTTCCTGTCTCAGTTTCACAGTCAATCTCTCTTTGTTTATTTCGGTTCTTCTTACATAAATTCCACCATCTGCTTGTCTGTTTGTGTCTTTGTGTTTGCTAGCTTTTCTTTCTCTCTGCCTTTTTGCCCGGTGCCCAACTGCCTGTCCTTTAGGCCCAGTGTTTCAGAGCGGATGACCACCCATCAGCACCAGTTTATAGAAACTGTCTTCCCCCATCAAAACTCAGAATAGCACAGTATTGCAACTGTTTCAAAAGCAGCTGGGTGTTATTTGCATGAATAATGACCAAAATGAAATATTAGAAATGATGCCAAGGATACTGGGTGGAAACCTTATTTACAGTACTCTTGCATATTACATGTTATGTAACCAATGAAACAAAATGGTAGTTGTCTGACTAACCACTTGAGCTGTCAGTTCAGTGATGGACGGAGTCAGTTACTAATATCAGCAACACCTATAAATGGAAATTTGTTACGTTAGATGTGGATTTTGTTGTTTAATTGACCAGATCGTCTGTCAAGATGACTTCTGACAGTAGGTACCATTGAAGGAAGAGAAGGAGAGATGGACTGAGAGAGGAGAAAGAATGTGACTGATTTTTAAATGATGGAAGAAGTGACCCAATACCTTAATTTGATCTCCAACTGGGGTCCAAACAAAGTGTTTTTTCTCCACTTTGACTAAGTTGAGATGTCTGGCTGACTGTACAGAGCATCTTTTGATAAAGAGTGTCTGGGTTGTTCCTCCCTCCACAAGTGAAATGTCTTTGATATTTTACATGAGCTTATGTGGGGAGGTTTTTAGGTATTTCAGCCAAAATTGTTCCAGTGAAAAACACATCAGTTACTTTTCTAAATAGTCTGAAAAATACTCTTGGAATTTAATGAATCCTGTCTTAACCTCCAAAACATATTGTATATGTCATTTAAGAAATGGAAAGTTAGTGCTGGGGAGTCTTCCCTTTTAGTAACATGTTATCTGACACAACATCTTATCACAAGGGTTTGTGTCTAGTGTTTGACTTAATTTTCTTGTGGCATGTATACCAAAAAAAGTCTATATATTGTGGTATAAATTAATTTGGAATCACAGGTGCAGAAACAGATTATTGCATCACTTTGCTTGATTTGAGAAAACATTTTGGTTTAACATTACAAGGTCAAAAAAAATGAAAGAATAACATAGATGAATTGTTCACAATAAGATCAGTAACATGCATTTAGAAAATGTGAATTTAGAAAGAGGAATTTCCATTTAATTCAATGCTATCAAACTCATTCTTTTTTTACCTTTTTCTTTCACTTTTTTTTTCATAGCTTGTCCATCTGGCACATATAAACCTGAATCAGTTTCTGGAGGTGTGAGTACCTGCCTGCCCTGCCCAGACCCTCATCACACATCCAGACCTGGGAGTACAGATGTATCAGACTGTGTGTGTATGGAAGGCTACAGACCACTCAACAACACATGCCAAGGTGCTGATCTATCTGCATTATTTCTATAACCATGCATCTGCTAACATTTGTTTATAGATATGTGTCCGTATGCATTCTATTTCAAACACAAAATATAATCATTTAACTCTACTACTCTCTTGTTCTCTATTCTCCCTACTGCAGTGGTGGTCTGTCCAGTTCTCTCTCCTCCAGAGAATGGCTTCTTTATCCAGAATGTGTGTAATAATCAGTTTAACTCTGCATGTGGGGTGCGCTGTCTCACAGGCTTTGACCTGCAGGGAGATGGAATCAGACTCTGCCAGCCAGACGGGACCTGGTCAGGAGTTCAGCCTAGCTGCAGAGGTGAGAGAGGGGGGGTGGGTACACCTTGGACCGGTTGAATGAAACCTCTTAAGTGGTTTGATTTAAAGGTATCCCTGAGGGGGAAAAAATCCCTGAGGGAAGGAATTTCTTTAAAAGCGTTGCAACAAATGTCTAAAAGGGTTAGGTCACCCAAAAATGAAAATTCTGTCATTAATTACTCACCCTCACATCGTTCCAAACCAAGGCTTTTATTCACATATAAACATTCATCAACTCGCATCAGTTGTGGTAAATGGAAGCTCAAGCATGTTTGCTTGACGTGCGAGAACCAATGAGGTTCATTCTCGCGTGTCAAGTAGGTTCGGTTGAGCTTCTATTTATGTTTGCTGATCATTGTTTATATGTGAATAAAAGCCTTCATTTGTGTTCTGAAGATGAACGAAAGTCTTATGGGTTTGGAACGACATTTTTATTTAATTTTTATTTTGAAAGTACGGTAAATACTGGTAAAATGTACTAGCAATCACATTAAAAAAAAAAACTTTTTGGCATACCATAAATTGCACGTGAGCATGAAGCTCAACTTCCTTAGGAATGAACTGAAAAGGCTCGCTCTGCTCCGTGCCAGTGGACACGCACTGTTACGTCGCATCAAAGTGGCCGCTTCAAAGAAATTGACAGGCATGTATGTCAGTACGTAGCTGAAATAAGACATGAGGGGCTCGCTGGTGGGTAAGTTCGGCTCTTTGGTCTTTTTGCCTTCAGCTGGATGACGGCTCTGGTTATGGGCAGACCCTCATTTCTTTTTCGGCTAAGAACAGACACACTTGACTGTAATTCGAAGCGGCTGCTTTTAGGACTGCGGTAAGCTTTTCTTTGACTGTTAGCATTTTGAGACTGTCTTTTTAGGCTTGCCATGTTCTGTATTTCTTGGCTGCTTAATGAGTTGTTTGATGACTCCGCTGCGTTTATCATTCCTGGGGGGCTCAATAGTTTTACACGTATTTGCAAGTGGGGTTCGCTGCAGCCTGTGGTAGATATCCAACCCCAGCCACATCCAAGTGTGATGTCAGAAGCCACGCCCATGCCCAATACGTCACCTCGTGACTCCCCACTAAACCACTTCACCAGAAATCCCGCCCTGCAGGTAATTTCATTGGTTACATTGACAGGTAGGTTTAGGGATCAGTGTTTGGTGTAGGCAATCAGTACTGTGATTGACATGACCAATAGAATCAGCTGCAATGTGACATGGGCCTGTCTTCTGACACTTGGATGTGGGCCGGGTTGGATGTCCACCGCAGGCTGCAGCGAGAGGCTGTATTAGTCGCTCCCTATTGTTATAGACATGTAAAAGTCTAGACGAGCAAATTTTGTCAGATGTATTTCGAAGAAAATGGCAAATGGTGATTAGATTCACTGATTTTGCCACCTTGAACTTAAGCACAAAAATACAGAATAGTGTTTGTTGTCCTAGCCGTGATGCGGCTCACCATATAGTCCTATGTGCTAACCAGCTTTACAGTACTGGAAACAAGAAATCTAATCCAAACTAGACAAAGGTCAAAAAAAGCTATTCTTTTAAAAGAGGGAAAACACCCTACCCAAGCCTGCCACTATAATCAGTCACTCTTGCACACAAGATGAAAAACTGGCATGAGTTAATTAATTCAAGCGCAGTGGAAGTGATGAATAATATGAAAATTTTATTGTTCATTCATTTTTCTGACAGTACACACCGTTTCATGTCATACTTTCAACAGGCTTATTTTGATTGCTAAAAATACACGTCGGTACTTCCTTCTCCTCAATTAACACGAAACCATCCATCTCGTTTGAGGTCAGCAGATGTCTTAAGGGACAAATAACAGAACTTAAGGGAATACTTAAGTAATTAAGGGAAAATACTTAATGACAGCCTTGAGGTTCCTTAAGTGGACCATTAGGTTTTTTTCTTGCAACCCATGTTTCACTAAAGCCTGGTGCACACTGTACAATTTATAATAGTCCTTTACGACTATTTCTTATCAGACTGTACGAACATGATCCCAGCTGTAAGCCATATCACACTGAGGGATCTCAGTTGTTATTAATGTCAGACTGTCAAGAAGACTTGTCCGCAGTTTTGTATCAACTGTGACACGTTCAGTGAAGCCCAAAGTATACTTCACTTTTTATTCGTATGTGAGGGTCAGCGTACAATGCGTGTGACTTGAATTTTGTCATCAGATGAGTAAGCGCGTACTGTACACTCACTGCCGGATTTTTTTATCCTCGTGTACTTTTACGCGCAGATTGCAAATGTGCTTTTTTTGTTGTTGTTGTTGCAATAATTAGTTTATCCACAAGGTGGCAACGCCCTGGGGGCTTCGATTCACAAGGTTGTCAAAGAAAAACTGCATAAACAGAAAAGACCGGAACGCATGCAAGCTACAACAATACAACAAAGCTACAACAAAAGCAGCAACAATGGAGGCCTACATAGACGAAATTTTGTGCAAAAAGTTTAGAAAGTACCCTCATTTGTACAACTCTAGCATGAAAGAATACAAAGATGTTTACATGGGTTGTAACTCGTGGCGAGAGATTGTTCAAAACTGCGTATGCATCAAACGCCTGTGTGCACGTACAAGTTAAATGAAGTATACTTTGCAAGGCTGTGCGTTCAACTGTGCACGTACATTAGCGAATGCGTAAAAAAACGAAGTATACCCATTACCCTGGACTTGACTGTGAGCTGCATTTTAGATGCAGAATTGAAATGGTGGCTAGAAAACAAAAACAATCTAACATTTATTTTGATCATGGCTTCTCTTGAAAAGACAACTGGAAAAAAACAAAGACGATGCATGGAGCAAGTGGTGGTTTGTTGTTGTCTCGCTTTAATTGTGTCATCAGGTTCGGCACTCATATTGGTTTTTGATTTGAAGGTTGTCGTAGGAGAAGTCACACTACAGAACAGTGCGTCAAATCTTTTGACACTGCCAGAATTTCATCTGAGGCAAAATTTGATCGCAATGGTCATTAATCAGCTGTCGGTGAACATGTCTAACTAATGATCAAAGACGCCTCTTTTAGGATTCACAAAATTAGTCTCAGATGGCCAAATCGTGGCCAAAATCTTACAGTGTGAACCTGGCTTAAAGGTACCTTTAGCCTTATAACTTCGGGTTTTCTTAACTTAAGGTCTTTCATGCAACTGGGCCCTGGAGTTTATGACATCACCAGTCCTGTAAATTGAAAATAAACTGATTTATTAATTGTTTTTCTTTTCTCTTCCTTTTCTGTCACTCATTCTTCCGTTCACTCACCCCCTCCACACTCTTTTGTGCTATTTTTTGCCTCTGATTCCATCTAAGCGGAAAACATATTGGTTTTATTGTCAGTTTATGTGTTACACAATTGATAGCTCAAAGGGCTTTTAGTCACCCCATATGTTTCATCACCCCCAGAAATGCTAATATACTGCAGCCTGTGAGTATGTATGCGTGTATGCAGTGGGGCTCATAAAGCTATTTCTCTGCATGTCGGCCTGCAGAGCTCTGAGTTAATGTGTGTTTAGATAGCTGGAAAGTAAACTTGAATGCTTTGCCAACTATGTGAGTGCTTGCACACTTCAACACACCAACAAATGAATACAATATGAATATGCACCTACACACACACACACTAAATAACACGCTCAGACAGATGCATGTATGCAAGTTGACCTGTGAGGAGTTTCCTTTCTTGTGACCTCAGCCCTGAAATAATATTTTGGATTTTCTTTGTTTGGAAATAAATTACAGGTCTCAAAGTCCTAACCACAGACTTAGCTACCAGCCACCCTCTTTTTTTTTCTTTCTTTCTTTTCTTCCCGTTTTCTTTTAACCCTTGCGCTGTGTTGAAAACCCTATCACACTCGTGGTGTTCCCGGTCAAAAATGACCAGCCTGCAAAAAATTGCTCATAAATCTCTCGTTATGCTACCTTATCACCAAATATTGGATTCAATCTTTTTGTCAGCTTGTTTTCTTTCAATTAGGACAGGTTTTGTGTTTATTTTTGTAACAGAATGATCGTAGACCTTATTTATCTGAGCTCATGTACCTCAGTTTTTGAGTGAAAAATATGTTTTTTGTGGATAATTTTGTCAATTTTGCACAAAATATGAAAAAATGTTGCACTGTTTATCACACTAGTGTGCTTTATTGTTTAAGCAGGAAATTTGTTTTGAAATGGTTTTATTTTGTTTTTATTTATTACAAAATGGCCCAAAATCACACTTGTGGTGTTCCCGGTCAAAAATGACCAGCCTGCAGAAAAATCACTTTACTATTTATTTACCAATTACTATTTTATTACCAAATATTGTATTCAATCTTTTTGTCAGCTTGTTTTCCTTAAATTAGGACAGGTTTTGTATTCATTTTTGAAACTGATTGATCGTAGGCCTCATTGATCTGAGCCTCACTGATTTGAGGATAAAGTTCATCTCTGTGTAAAAGAAAGCCTGTAATACTCAACATAGTTTGTTTGTGTACATGAACGTGTGTGTATGTGCACAGATGCACGAGTATGCATGTATCCACACATGCAGAGGTCCGAGGCCTTTATTTTTGCTCACCCACATGTATATGTGAACATGAACATGATAAACACGCTCCTGAACACTAATTGTTTCTCTGAATTTGTACTCCCCCATTCATTTTTTTGAATGGGTGGTCATTTTTGACCAATATAAGATTAGATCAATGAGGCCTTCAATTAATCAGTTTCAAAAATAAATACAAAACCTATACTAATTTAAAGAAAACAAGTTGACAAAAAGATTGAATCCAATATTTGGTGATAAAATAGCGTAACAAGTGATTTATAAGCTTTTTTTGTAGACCGGTCATTTTTGACCGGGAACACCATGGGACCGGGATTTTATACCTTTTTGTAATAAATAAAACCAAAATAAAAATATTTCAAAACAATTTTCCTGCTTAAACATTAAAGCACACCAGTGTGATAAACAATGCAAATTTTTTCAAATTTTTTGTAAAATTGACAAAATTATCCACACAAAATTTTTTTTCATTTAAAATCTGAGGTGCCTACGATTAATCAGATGCAAAGAGAAATTAAAAAAACAGTTCTAAATGAAAGAAAACAAACTGACAAAAAGATTGAATCCAATATTTGGTGATAAAGTAGCATAATGAGACATTTATAAGCAATTTTTTGTAAGTCGGTCATTTTTGACCGGGAACTCCACAAGTGTGACAAGGTGAAAAAAAACCCCTCAAAAGTACGAAAATTATCAAAAAAAAATTGAGAAGTAGTTATACCCCGTGTGAAGAAAGTCACAAAGTTTCAGTCCAATGCAATAACATTAACTAGTATTTTCAGAAAAAATTAAATCTTCTCCGGGTCAAAAGGACCCGAACACCACATGAGGGTTAAAATCTCTCTTCTTCTCTAGTCTGTCCATCTTTTCCAATTTTGTTTCTCCCTGGCTGTTCATTTTAGCTCAGTGCTGTTCCATGGAATCATTTAAAGTTTATCCAATACACCGAAGTTTTAATGACATAGGACTGGACTTTCTGTGCGATGCTCTAACCCCTATCTGGTGTGTGTGGTATTTTTCCCATAGTTCGCTCTTGCCCAGATCTCTCCCCTCCGCATCACGGGGTACTGAACTGCAGTGAGCGTACTGCCCCCTACAGGCTGGAGTGTTCGGTGCGCTGTGAACAGGGCTACAGGCTGCAGGGCAGAGCCAGACTCACCTGCCTGGCAAACTCACAGTGGAGTGGACCACAGCCCCGGTGTGTCGGTAAGATAGAGAATCTGTGTGTGTAAAGACTTTTACATTGTTGCCAAAAAAAAATTAAATAAAAAATACTCTTCTTGAAAAAAGTTGAGATAAATGTTTTTCTTTTGAACTTTCTATTCATCAAAGAATCATGGGACAAATTTGAATGCTTTTCCATCATAGAATAAATTACACTTTGAAATATATTATAATATAAAACAGTTGTTTTAAATTGTAATAATTTTTCACAGTATTACTTTTTACTGTATTTTTGATCAAATAAATGCAGCCTTAATGAGCATAAGAGACTTCTTACGAAAACAAAATCTTTTTAGGATAGCTTGATGGTGAGTAAATCTTGTGGTAATTTTTACTTTAAAGTGAACTAATCCTTTAACTAGAAAAAACTTGCAAAATGATAAAATTGCACCATGTACGCCCGCCTACGGATAGCATAGGCATCAGTCCCACAAGAATGCCCAAGCTTTGTTTTTACAACTGTCTCTGATCTCAAAAACAAGACACTCAATCAGTCTGATGTAACTGAATACATAATTTTGCATTTTTGTGGGTGTCTCTCTCTGTCTCGGTGCTTCATCAAACATAAACATACACACAGCAGCTAAGCTATAGCAGCATCTTTGCTAGTTTTTACCCACAAACCTACGTCATGCTTGGTTTCCTATATAAATGTTAAAGACATTTGTAAGCATGGCCATCCAAAAGAATCTTTTATATATTTTATCAACTTCCATCTAGAGTAACTGTTTATGTATTTTGATCTGTCCATCACTCTACTGTCAGTCAGCATTGCTTTGCTCTTCTCGGTTTCATCAGTCTTTTGTAGTTGGATCATTTGAACTTATACTCCAGTCTTTGGCCCGTTTGAGTTGTTTGACATGTTTTCTTGTCTTCACTGTAATTCGTTTACTCTATTCCACTCTGTGCTCATCTATCTCTCTTGCTTTGGCAGGACAGGGTGATCCTGATGTCAAATTGAAAATCATTTGTTTGTGCGAGTATGCATGTTTTGAGGTTATTTCCAAGAATGTCCAGCAGTGTGGTCAACAACCACTCTTACATTTCCCTTTCTGGAAATATTTTTGCATGCTCTCTCTCACTCTCTTGCTCTCTCATTATTTTGATTTATCTTTGAGGAAAATGTTTGTTGTTTTTGTTTTACTGTCCCTTTCTAAGAGGTGCGCTGTCCTCCGATTGTTACCTTGAAGCATATCCGTCTGTCACCCCCTACTTGTGGGGAGAATGAGGTCAGGACCGGAACATCGTGTCAGTTAACCTGTCCCCGTAGTTATCGTCTCCTTGGTGACTCTGAAGTCAAATGTCTGCCTTCTGGAAACTGGAGTGAAAATCTACATAAAGCAACCTGTACAGGTGATTTGTTTTCTGTTTGTGTTTATAAGGACATGCAAGGATATGTATTGCAAGACCTGTGTGTATACATGTGTCTGAAACATCCGTATTTGGTCCTCACTTACTGCTGTAATATGATGTTTTGCAATGGGACAGATGTACTGCCAGTAAACATTTGTTGATGTTAGAAGATCATCAAGCAAATTAGTCCAGTGTGGAAAACTAAAGTATTCCAAGATCATAAAACTCAAAAACTGCCCCTCCAATCTGGAACTGAACAAAGCGTCAATTAGTTTTGGCTTTCACACCTGCACCTTTACGATTTACTGATGAGAGGAGACATTGTGTTTGTGTATTTTTGTGAGCTTGTGGCTTATCAGTGTCTATAGAGATTAGGGCAGAGAAGAAAAAGTATATTTACCATATTCATCTGATCTAGGTTCTTTCTGGGGCTGTCAAAAGATGAAGTAATTGTTTAGCTTGGAGGAACAGCAGAAGCTGTGTGATTAATAAGGTCTACTCCAACCTGGATGTGATAATAATTGACAGTTCAGTCAATAAATCTCAAGACCAACAACTGTTCTGTGCTCATAGACTCAACATGAATCTAGAGTCGCATTAAGACTTATGGGTTTGGGAAAATGTGAGGGTAAGGAAATTGTGACAGAACTTTAATTTTTGTTCATTTTTGGCCCAGTTACTGTAACAATGAACTATTTGTTTGGCTTGGATAGACAAAACACAGACAATGTTATTAGTAAGTTATACTCTGAGCTGCATGTGATAATGGCTGCGTTTACACTTGGCATTAACATGCGACCTGTATCTGGATGTTGTCCACATACGCATTGAAAAGACAAGTGTAAACGCGTTTGTGATCGGAATGTTATCCGATCAACGTGTCCTGGTTTGAAGGTAGTCGAGGACGCATTGTGGTCGGATCTCAGTGTAATGTAAACGCGTCATTTAAATCCCCGCCCAGTCTCTCAGCGTGGCTGTCAGAAAATAATGGACAGACGCAGTTTTGACAAGAAATTAAACTTCTTTGAACTTTACAATAAACGTCTATTTTTAAAACAGTTTATTTATACTTACATGATAGGCTACCTTGTGTGTCATTTTTCATTTTAATTGTGCAACATTATCTAAACGAGGCGATTGCGTATGTTTTCATTGTTTCAGTTTATTTCCAATATTGCACGCTTAACTTAATAACTTTAAACCTAGATGATGTGACTTGTTTAACATGATCAACCCAGTTATTTTTCAACTCTGGAAGTATTTTTTCATTTAAAAAAATTCATTTGATCTAAGACTGGAGATTGCATCGGAAAATAAAGTAGCCTAAGTGAGTGAAAGCAATAGGACATTGTTTAATTTGTATCGTCTTTACTCTTATCTGGTGTCGTATATCCTACCCTTGTTTAGTTCTAATTAATGTGATGTGCGTTCTTTTATTTCTTTAATACAAAGTGTTCGGATTCTGCCGTTACATATTACACAAACAATACAAATGCTTGCGCGCTCCTTTCAATCATGAAATGTGTCGAAATATTAATGCCAAGTGTAAACGCAGCCAATGATAGACCAACAATTTCTCAACATGAATCTAGAGTCACATCATCAAACAGATAGTTCCCCCCAAAATGATATTTCTGTCATCATTTACTCACCCTCATGTTCCAAACCTGCATGACTTTATCCTTTCCAAGGAACACAAATAGTGATGTTTAGCAGTATGTTCACGCTGCTCTTTTCCATATGCTGCGCAAAAAAACAAAACAAAAAAACATTAACATTAAGTGAAAAGTAAAAATATCGAAACACCCCTAAAGATCTTTCATTTGACTTAAAGTGGGAATTTACCGATGGCAAGATTTTTACAGATGAAGAAAACAATTTTTCTTGCAGTGTACAATGAGAACATACAGTAACCGGGGGCTTTGAGCCCTGAACTTATTTTCTTCTCTTTTGTAGATATAGAGCCTCCATGGATTCAGTGCCCTGGTGATGTCATCACAGAGACAGATGAGCATCAGAGATCAGCTAACGTCAGTCTGAGCGCACCCATGCTGAGGGACAATTCTGGAGATGAGGTGAGTTTTGCATCAGCTTTCCCACCCCCCACCCCTTTTTGAATTAAAGACACAGGTTTGTGCATGTTGTTTTAAAACGAGGTCTTGCCTTTCTTCTTCAGGTTGTGGTGCAGGTGACCCCTGTTCTAAACCCCATGCAGCCTTTCCCTATAGGAACAGAATTCATAACATACACAGCAACCGACCGCACAGGAAACAAGGCCAACTGCTCTTTCACTGTTAGTGTAGTTGGTAAGGTTGGATTTCTTTGTACAACTAATATTTATTTACATGGTCATTTAAAGGTAGTATTGTTTTGCAAAAACAAAACTACTACATAATTAATATATTATTTATTTACTATATTCAACATTTTTCTGTGCTGTTTCCTGTCTTGTACAATTTTTTTATACATTGTAGAATTTACAGAATAGAAAAAAATAAGACATTTGTTTTTGCTACATTTAAAAAAAAAAAAAGCTCTATAAAAATATCTTTGTTTCCTTAGATACGGAACCGCCTTTGATTGACAGGTGTCGATCTCCACCCACTGTTAGGGCCTCTGGAAGAAAAACTGCAGTATACTGGGAAGAACCTCAGTTTTCAGACAACTCAGGTACATATAAATTAATTTATAAGAGAGTAGAAAAAGAGAGAAAAAGTGTTTTATTGTCACATGTATGTTCTGTTTTCATTCAGGTTTCTTTGTGTTGTGCTTCCTGTTAATCTTCTAGTATGTTAATTAGTTCAATTCTCCTCTGTTCTCTCCCTGTTGGTTTCTGTGGTTACTAAGTGATTAGATTCCTCAGTTCAGGTGCGTCTAGTTAGTTTCTCCCCTTGTCTGCTCTGTATAGAGGGTATGCATCGACGTCACTTTCCCGCCGAAAGTGCACTCCCTCAGCTGACTGAGTGGCAAAAGAACCTGCTGCGTGACTGGATTTAATAGGGGAAACTGCGAAAATGCGAGTAAAACTAACGAATTACTCTAAAGGTTGGAATTGAATGTGTTCCTTACAGCTTGTCAAATAAACCTAATCCATGGATATTGACATGCAGCCAGGAGTCTGTTTCCTGACATTTATATGTGCCTGATTTCGACGCCGGGGAAATACATAAAGCAAATCTGCCTGTGAATATTTTATATAACTACAATATAGGTAGGTTTAAATCCACGCAATCACTTATATCAATGTTATATCGTCATATTGTCCAGCCCTAAAACATATATAGTTTTATAATATTGTTTTTGTCAGTGTTGTTTATTTAAAAACGCCCAATTATGCAGAATATATGATGGAAAATATTTAATTGATGAGTTGTCAACATAATATATAACAATACAATATATAAGGTATGATTTTACCTCAAGATCCAACAATTTGACACAAAATGATAACTGCAAATCCATGTTTCTCTGCCTGGAGTCCAACTGTTTCTGTGAATTGCAGTGATGATCAATTTGCTTCTTTTTTTCTGTTGCTTTCTGCAGTTTTTTTAAATATGTACCTCAGGTTTTGTGTCAAAGCTATTTGTACAGTCAATCACAAAGCTCTTACCCGTTTTTGGATGTGTTTTGTGTGTTTTTCGAGGCATTCACGCTGAAAACCAATGCTGCCACTCAGTCTTTTGCCTTTGGGCGTAACCACAGTCATAACACATCCAAAACGGGTAAGAGCTTTGTGATTGACTGTACAAATAGCTCTCACACAAAATCTGAGGTATATTTTTACAGACTGCTAAAAGCTACAGAAAAAAGAAGCAAATAGGTCGCTGCAATTCACAAACAGCTGGACTCAAGGCAAAGAAACAGTTATAATTTTGTCAAAATGTTGGATTTTGGGGTAAAATCATACCCTATATATTGTATTGTTATATTTTGTGTTGACAACTCATCAATTATATTCTGCATTGGGTGCTTTTAAATAAACACTGACAAAAACTATACAAGTTTTAGGGCTGGACGATATAACGAAATATATAACATTGATATAAGTGTTCACTCCGATTTAGACCTACCTATATTGTAGTTATAACGTGTTCACAGGCAGATTTACTTTATGTATTTCCCCGACGTCGAAATCAGGCACATATAAATGTCAGGAAACACGATTCCTGGCTGCGTGTCAATATCCATGGATTAGGTTTCTTTGACATGTCATAAGGAACATTATCGAGCCCAACCTTTAGTGTAATCGTTTGTTTTACTCGCGTTTTCGCAGTTTCCCCTATTAAATCCAGTCATGCAGCAGCTCTTTTGCCACTCAGTCCAGCTGAGGGAGCGCGTTCCGGCGGGAAAGTGACGTCTATGCATACCCTCTATATAAGCCCTCAGTTTGAGTTAGTTCTTTGTCCTGTATTGTCTTAATGTAGCGTGTGTTCAAGATAGTTTGATTCTCCTGTTTTCTCTTGTGTTTGATTCTACTATTATCTCTTGCGTTTAGAATAAAGACTTTGTATCAGTATTTCCTCGTCTATGGTGACTAGAACACACCAGTACCCTGACATTTAGTAGGAGAAAGGGTACTCGTGAATATTAATTAGATCACACTAAAATAATTTAACATGTTCTTTTGCTGTTTTAATAAATATAGACAGCAAAAAGAGGAACAATGTCAATTGTTAGGCCACACTTTTATTATGTTTATAGTTTATTTTTGTGTTAAGATTAAATATTAAACGGGTCCAGGAAAATTTCTGGAAAAGGAGGAATTCTCTTCAGGGATTGAGGTTTGGTAGAATCATCACAGAGAGGATTTGCTTCAGAACACCTGTGGAGGTTGAACAGGGTTGAATTAACTTTTACAGTAGCTGCAGAGAATGGAAATGGTTTGATTTATGAACATTTTAAGAACTCTGGGAAGGAAATGTTTTCCTACAAAAAGTATTTATTGAATTGGCTCCATAAGCAGCGATAAGGATTGAAATCGGGCTTTTGGTCTCAGACAGGTGAAATGGCTTTAGTTTTATTCTCTTACTGCAAATCGAGTGAACAAAGAAAGAAATTAGGTATATGGTGAGTATGGAGATTATTGGTATAAAACAAGATAAGTATTTCAAGATAATAACAAGATAATAATTCATACACACAAAGGCATTTGTACAAATGCACATGCACTGCAAATTCTACAACATAATTCATTTTGTTCTTAACCATTCCAGACATGAATACACACACACTTTTCCAGAGAGAAGTTCCAGGGCTATTCCAAACTGTCTGACAAATGTCTGGGTCTGGCGGGTTTTGGAGGGAGTTTTGTCTGTACTAAATATAAACCAGCGTCAGGGTGTGGGCATGGAAAAACAAAACATGCTGACGTTGGGGCAGCATGGTGTGACGTCGACAAGCAGCCTCAGTGTGGTCACAAAACCTTATTTTAGTGGATATATGTATGAAGGTTTCATTATAGTTATGGGTACTGATATGTGCATGCAAATAATTGTGAGTGTGTGTGAGAGTCTTTGAGTATGTGGAGTGTGTATGATCCTTGAAAGTCTATTGTCTGACCGCAGTGTAGCACCCTTAGTTCTGTGTCATTAAACAATCTAGCAATTACTCTCCTTTGGCACCAAGGCCTGTTATTCCCAGGCCTCATGAGGAGCAGTACAGTAGCGTATCGCCCTTTGTAGGACTTTGTGGTTGACCAAAGCGAGTCCTTGTGGAGCTCCACATTGCTCCCTGTGGTAAATGTCTGTGAAAATACCTGTTACATCATTGGCTACTGCCAGATTGCACAACACAGGCCATGTCTGCAATATTGCAAACAGATGCAGACATACAGTATACAGTATACACTACAATGCCAAAAGTATGTGGACACCCACTTCTAATTAACAGGTTAAGCTGTTCTAGTAATTCCAGTGAAGATAAATCTTTATGCTAAACATTATAGTGACTTTCTAGAGAACTGTGTGCTTCCAAATTTGTTGCAACAATTTAGGAGAGGCATTTTTTTGCTCCAGCATGATGATGCTCCAGTGCACAAAGCGAAGTCCACAAAGAAACTGATTACTGAGTCTAGTGTTTAAAGACTTGTCTGGCCTGCACAAAGCCCAGACCTGACTTCCTTTGGGATGATTTGGACACCCTTGTGTCTGAATAGGAACAAATCCTGCTTCCATGTTCCAGCATCCAGTGGAAAGCCTTCCCAGAAGTGTGTAAGCTGTTATAGCTGCAAAGAGAATATACAGATGGTTTTGATATTAAATATACAAGTACATGTTGATGTACTCTTACTTTTATATTATATGACATGTATTGTACACTACTATTCCAAACGTCATGGGGTCAGTAAGGTTTTTGTTTTTTTAAGATGTTGCTTATGCTCACCAAGGCTGCATTTATTTGATCAAAAAGTACAGTGATACATTGTGAAATATTATTACAATTGAACAACTTTTTTCTTTTTTAATATATTTTAAAATGCAATTTATTACTGAGTGCAAAGCTGAGTTTTCAGCATCATTACTCCAGTGTTCAGTGTCACATGATCCTTCAATAATTATTCTAATATGCTGATTTGGTGCTCATATTTTTGTTGAAACCATGATGCATTTTTCTCCAGATACATTATTCTATTCTTTGATTAATAGATCATTTAAAAGAACAGCATTTATTTGAAATAGTTTTTTTTTTTTTTTTACTGTCACTTTTGATCACTTCAGCATCCTTGCTAAATAAAAGTATTTATTGTGAAAAAAAATCCACTGACTCCAAACTTTTTAACTGTAGTGTATATAATAGTGTGCTGCTTCCTTGCCTATATTAAGTTATTTATTTGTTTATTTTTCTTTCTCAGGAGGCTTCCTGAATATCTCCAGTACTCACTCATCTGGTGATGTATTTCCTGTGGGAGAAACTTCAGTTTACTACACAGCCACAGACCCTTCCGGCAACAATCGTACTTGTGAGCTCATCATTACTGTACAAGGTATGTTAGCGTGAACTTTGCATAAACTTTCTCATTGTTGACTAAAAAGTTTATTCCACAAAGCATGCTACAATCTATTATTCTATCTAGTTTGTTTCATGCCAAGAGTTTTTCTTAAAAAAGAATGTGTACTATGCTATAATCTGTCTTTGGATCTGTCTAGCCAGTTAAGCTAAATGCTGTGAATTTTTCCAGATTACACTGTTCCTATTTAAATAAACTAGTTAATTCACTGGCACTGAAGGATGTTTTTAACCTCAGGTTCAACCTGTGAGAAGCCATTTGTACCAGTGAATGCGGATTTCTCATGTGCCAAGACGGAGGAGGGGATGAACTGCACTTTGATATGCAGACAGGGTTACAGTCTTGCTCAGGATGCTGTGCACAGCTACTTTTGCGCCAATAATGGAATCTGGGAGCCGCCCCGCTCACCAGACAGACCTGATTGCTCCCGTGAGTATTGCTTCAGTGTTACTCAATATTTGTCTTTCATTTTTGCTCTACTGTTCATAATTTCCTCTTTCCACAACACGGATTCATACACATACTGTCTTACACTGTGCACAAACAAATCTTTTGATTTTTATGCTTTTCTTTGAGTTTATTGTAAGCATTTTGCTCTATGTATCTCCTGTGTACAGTGAACAGAATTGCAAACAATGGCTTTAAGCCCTTTGAGATGTTGTTTAAAGCATCCCGCTGTGATGATCTTGACTTGCTAAAGTCCTTCACGGGAGAGTTTTCAACTGTTCTTAAAGATATGGTGAGATCTGACACATAGACATACACATATACTGCAGCCACCCACATGATTTAATTTTTATCTTGTTAACTCTCTTTGTATTTTTTAACAATAATCATAATCCCACAGGTCCCTAACATCTGCGGTGGAGATGTCAGCTGCAAACTGGAAATGAATTTACCTGGACAGTGCCTAGAGTACAACTATGACTATCCAAATGGATTTTCTATTGGTAAATAATGACATGCTAATGTGGAGTGACTTTATCTTTTTCACCAGGCAGTGTTGTTATTGTTAACTAAAACTATTAAAAATCTGTAATTTTTGTAATTGAAATAAAGCTAAAATAAAATAAAATATAATATAATATTAAATTAAAAACTTTAAACTTAAACAAAAATTAGAAATGTTGATTTGGAAACTACCTGGAATAAGTTTAAGTTGAAGAGTACTAAATAAATTGCTAAAACTAAAACTGCGCTCATGTACTCATACTCATTAAAATGCTCCGATACCAACAACTCTTGCTCTTGATTGCTGATCGTTCTCTCAGCACACATGCAACATTTGAATTAAAACTAAATCATATGTGCAAGTAAAAACATGAACTGTTACATCATTTATGTGTAACGAGTGGTTCCCTACAGTGTTACAGGAAGTCGGTACAGTAATCACGTGACGTTTTCAATAGGTTTTTGTGCGCAAACATCCAAAGCGCGTGCCCAGAACACTGCCTCTCAGACAGCATGCAAATAGCCTATTAAATTTAATCTAACAACAAAAGACAGAGAGAAAACCACTCACTGCTTTTGACTGGTTGAGCCCTGCTGGAGCAGTTCTAAATATTAACTGTACTATTAAATTAAAGATAAAATATAATAGAGCAATAATATGAACAGTAACAGTAGCTCTTACAATACATTTTAACAGGCATAATTAGGCATGAAAATAACTGAAGAAAATATCTATTTGCTAAGCCAATTCATTTGAATCATATTCTTTTGGTTTCTTTGCCCAATATTTTTAAAAATTTAAAATGCAATGAAAATACTCTGTATCGGCAATACTAAAAATAAAATAAAAGTATCAGTATTGGACTGTAAAAATTGGTATCGGTGCATCCCTACCGATTAGCAAAAAATATGTAGAATGGTTTAGTGAAAACCCTTTTTTTCCCCCCTTCTCCTTAGGGCCTGGAGGATGGGGCAGTAATTTGGGCTCTCAGAATGGTCAGGACTATGCATATTTTGAAACTGGTTTTGCTCCAGAGCACCACTTACAGCAAGATGCTTCATCACAGCATGGCTATCACATGAGGACCAAACGTCATCGGAAAATCTCTGGCCCTACCAGAGAGCAGAAAATACAAATCTATTTCAACATCACAGGTAGAGAAATACCAACTTTTGGGCTAGTTAGGCCCTGTGTTGTTATTGCACCTGTTGATAATTAGGCTGCATTTACACTGGCACAAAAAAAATAAAAATTTTTACTTGCGTCTGATACAGATCTGAATTTGTTGCATACGTGTAAACACAGAAATCAATTTTTTCGCATCCGTTTTAAGCCACTTCCAAATGTGGTTTCAAATCAGATACATATCCAATATCTGGGCATCTGACCTACGTCTAAACATGTATATCCGATTCAGGATGTAATTCACACTCACAATCTCTCTCTCTCTCTCTCATTCGAATTCATTCAAATAAATGTAATCTTATTGCACTACTTTACTTCACTTCAGAATTCTAGATCTAACGAGCCATAGATAAAATAACAAATGAAAACAAATGCTTTTATTTTCCGGTCTATATCCGTTCAGTCAGATTTTGCACAGCAAACATCCATGACAGCTTTTAACTTATCCATGCTGGCAAATAATCGTGGTGCCACCCGATGTGAATTATATTAATAATTTTAGTATGGCCATTCAAGACTCAAGGAACAAAAAAAACGCATAAGGTCAAAACATCTGATTTGTGCATTCAGGCTTGCAGTGTAAATGGAGCCTTAGTTTTACTCCCAAAGCCAGTTGCAACTTCTCCCAACACCATTCCTTTTTCCCAGCAAGCATCCCACTGCCCTTGTCGAGGAATGACTCTGCAGAAATGGTCAATCAAAAACGTTTACTTAGGGCACTTGAGCAGCTGACCAATCGGCTTAAGCGGACATTGAGCAAGCAACCGTTCTCTACCTTCCATTTGTCATCAGAGATGATCGTAGCGGACCCCAAATCATTGGAAAGTAAAAAGGCTGCACTATACTGCCGGCCAGGGTCTGTTCTCAAAGGCAGGGTGTGTGGTGAGTTTGAAAATGAAATACACATTCAACAGGACACATCTGATATAGATTCAGGAGTGAAAGATGTGACAGGCATTTAAAGCTTTTTTGGATTAGTGTGAAGATCTGTGAACGTCTGGAAAATATTTGTGGTAAACTGTTGCATTTTCTGTTATTTTGCCACAAATTAACTGCAGTTTTACCACAAAAAAACTGGTTTGCACAGTGCCAGCCAATGGCATATGAATTGGCTGCAACGAATGCAACTTTTTGACCTCCCTGTTGGTTTTGACCCATAGTGCAATGTCCAGTAGGGACCTATTTCTCCCTGGAGTATGCTGAGTGTGAGAGCTGCTGGAGAGGGTCATATCAGGATGAGGAGGGGCAGATGGAGTGCAAGTCATGCCCGGATGGCTTCTCCACTCCTTACCTCCATTCACGCAGCCTGGCTGAGTGCAAAGGTAATCAGTTAGCTGTCTATATGTTTGTTCTTGAATCTACTCACTCTATTCCATTCCAGCAGAAGACTGCTTATAGATGGGATCTCTAAGTGTGTCCCTGTCTTTGTATGTGTGCATACCTGCATGTGTCTGCATATTTCCAGCGCAGTGCCAGCCTGGCAGCTCGTCATTAACTGGGTTGGAGACGTGTGAGTCCTGTCCTCTAGGGGAATACCAGCCAGGTTTTGGCTCTCAGGTCTGTCTGACCTGCCCTCCTACCACGACCACTGTGAACAGAGGGGCTATGGATGTCAATGAGTGCGGTGGTGAGATGTAACAACTGAATAAATACCTAAGAATTACTTACATACAAGACTAAATAAAAGACTTATTTAGGGGAATAGTTCCATTTGGTTTCTGAATACATTTGGTTTCTCTTTCTTTCTGTCTTCCCAGTACCATGTTCTGCGGGTCATTTCTCTCGTACTGGTCTGGTTCCATGTTACCCATGTCCCAGAGATTATTACCAGCCTGAGGAGGGCCGTTCCTATTGCCTCTCCTGCCCCTTTTACGGTACCACCACGATAACCGGAGCTAAAGCCATCCAACAGTGCTCCAGTACGTGTCTTTTCCTTTGTTCTCTTATTTATATTAAGTACACCAACGTCTGGGGTCAGTGATTTCATCACTTATGCTCACCAAAGCCCTATTTGGCTGGTAATTGTTTCTCATAGGGACCTAAGGTATTTTCAACATTTACAGGTCTGTGATTTTGTCATCCAAATCCAGAATGTCAGTGTTTTTCCTCCCACCACCCACGTAAAAATCCCCGGCCAAATTTCCTAATGTTTTTTGACAACCACCAAGGTCGTGTGGTAATTTAATTGCCATTCAAATTCACATCTGAGTTTACAAGAGGAGATCAAGTCAAAATTCACAGTTTAAATCCTTTTTGATCACTACAGAACACTATGATAACTGTTGTGCTTCACTGTGTAACACACAGGCTGTATAAACACAAAGATGAAGATGAGAATAAACAGGTAGTCTAATAATCCACACAGGTACAATCCAACAATGAAGCAATCTTGTCCCTTGTCGTTTCGAACACAGCCGTAACGAGACCAGACAAAGACACACCAACAGAACTGAACTTAAATACACAGACGATTAACTCAAATGACAAACAGCTGTGATGATTAGTGCAGTGTCCATGGTGACGTATTGTGGCAGGAAAATAGAACAAAAGGAACACATGTGATTAAAGAAAACAAACGAACACAAACTAAAAGTCCATGAAAACTAAGGCAAACTGAACATGACTGTGACATTACACCCCCTACGGCAAGGCGCGACGTCGCGCCCTAGAAAAGAGATGAAGAGGATGAGGGGGATGCCGAAAGGGTAGGCAAAACAGGTAGAGGACACCTGTGCTGGAGGTGGGCGGCCGACCGGGAGGAGGCGGAACACAAGTGTCTAGGGTGGTGCAGATGGTGGTAAAAGCCATGGAAGAGCCTCGAGCAGAGGAAGATGGTCGCTGACCCAGGCCACAGCTGAGACTGCGCCCCATGGCGGCATTGCAGGAGGGTGGAGCCATGGAGAAGTTGTCAGTGACGCCACCATGGGGATGACCGAAGTTGACAATGACGTGGAGGGTGGAGCCTACCGCACAGCCAATGACATGAAGGGACAACGATGGCCTAGGCGACTGCGACGAAGCTGCAGCGACGGCGTGCCGAGGGAGCCCAGCGAGGCCGAATGCCCGAAGGTAACTTCTGATGTCGAGGGTGGAAGGAGTGTAGGCGTAGGAGCCAGGGAGATGGGTTGAGGGGGAGTGGAGCACTCTGAGGCCGGAGGCAGAGCCACGGGCTCCTTACGCCCAGGAGAAGATGGCTCCCAGCAGTCCTGAGGTGGATCCACACCACTAAGAGGAGGCTGAGGGGAAACTGAAGGGCTGATGGGAGGCAGCGATGACTGGATGGCAGGTGTGACTGGGGACTGGAGAGGGGCTTGGAGAGCGATGCAAAAATCCATCAAAATATAATGTCTCAAACATTTTGTAGAGGTGGTGGGAGAGGGAGGTTAGGCAGGACCAGAGTATTATGCCGCTTTTCCACTGCATGGTATGGCTCGGCTCACTTTTTGGCACTTTTCCACTGCTTGGGGCGGCTCAGTATGGAACGGTACGGCTCGCTTAAATAGTACCACCTTGGTTGAGGTTCCAAGCGTACCGTACCGATATTAAATGTGACGTGTAAACACTGCAGATCACTGATTAGTCAGAGAGAATCGTCACTACCAGTGTCATTGGATTTGAAACATGACACCAAACCCGCTAGATTTAAATAGTCAGTAACAGCCACCGCAGTATCATTTGTTCATACGACTTTGTTTAAACGACCATCGCACGCAACTTGAAAAAAAGAAATGGCTGTATAGTGGTTAGTAGACGAGGTAGATGAGGTGCAGACTCGTTGGTAGACGAGGAGCGGATCCACGCCAGTAAAGGTGGCGCAATTATAATGATCAGTCTATTAATTCCACCCACTTTGAAGCGGTACTAATTGCAGTGGAAAAGCAAACCGTAAGTAAGCCGAGCCGTGCCGAACTGAGCTGAGTAGTACCACGCAGTGGAAAAGCGCCATTGGAGACATAACTGTCAGATTCAGATGGTAGCAAGACGGACAGAAAGTTAACCTCTCCAAAATCAAAACAGTTCTTTCATGTGTTTGGGAAAAACTCACTTCCATACCCTCGAATTCCACTAGCACTCCCTCGGCAACAGATGGTGCAGCCGGCTCGCACACCTTGTCAGACCCACATTTCTCAGCCTCCGTGGTGATGTTGTGCTCTTGTTGGAGCTGGCTTGAACGTTGTGGCGAAGTCCCTTTCGTGGTCTGCGGTGGGCTCATGCTGCCACTCCCCGCAGTCTGGGTGGTGTTGGCTGGGCACTGGGTAGCTAGTGGGGCTAGTGTCATCATCAACAACGTCCACTGTGAGTGGCGAATCACAGAACGCCAGCACCCACTCTACACATCTGGCGAAGCTCCATCAAGGGCCTTCCCCGGACATCTGCTCTTTGGTGGCGGCGTTGAGTCCAGCATACAGGACGCTGCAAAGGCAGTCGTCC
This sequence comes from Anabarilius grahami, assembly GCA_003731715.1. Taxonomy (NCBI): domain Eukaryota; kingdom Metazoa; phylum Chordata; class Actinopteri; order Cypriniformes; family Xenocyprididae; genus Anabarilius; species Anabarilius grahami. Next base: position 9,286,981 of record RJVU01071502.1, read on the forward strand.
GGGAAAGACGTAGCTGGCACGAGGCTGAGGAATTCCTCCAAATGTTCCTCAAGGGAGTGGTCCTTCTGCTCAAGGCATAACAGTTTGACTGCTGCAAAGTGGTCCATAATGCTGAAAGAAACCAAAAATGCATAATCACAATACATACAAAAACACTTCAACAAAACATGCCACTTATCTTTTTGTAGGTCTGGTCTTCTGTAACACACAGAAAGATGAAGACGAGAATAAACAGGTAGTCTTTAATAATCCACACAGGTACAATCCAACAAAGACGCAATCTTGTCCAACAAAACCGTAATCGAAACAAGACCAGACAAAGACACACCAACAGAACTGAACTTAAATACACAGACGATTAACTCAAATGACAAACAGCTGTGATGATTAGTGCTGTGTCCATAGTGACGGATTGTGGCGGGAAAATATAACAAAGGAACATGTGATTAAAGAAAACAAACTGAAAGTCCATGAAAACTAAGGCAATCTGAACATGACTGTTATGCACTGTAATTTGCATGCATTTTAAATATGTACACTTTAATTACTGAAATGCAGGGAGCAATATTTCATCACTGCTCCACCTCAGCGAAAGAAGAAAGAGAAAAAAAGCATGTGAACCTTTGAAATGGGCCGTTACAGCAATACAATTTTAAAATGTATTATATACAATTATATACATTAAAAATATATGCCTAAACCAGGAGATTTATAATAAATAGGATATTATTTTCCTATTATTAAAATAAATATGAATTTATTTGTATTATTCCAAGCATATGACATTTTATTTACAGCAGACAATCATTCGACCACGTGAGCAGCGCATTCCCGGGTCTTAAGATCACTAAACTCGCTCCTCACTCAATCAATAAATCGCCATCTGAAAGCATGAGTTTTATCACTGAGGTACCATGCAAATTTAGTTTTACAGACATCCACGTGAGAAACAACAACTGTCCAAATAGGGCTCAAGTCTGCATTTATTTGATCAAAGCAGTGCTTGAAATGGGCCGGACTTCTATATTTTAATCTGTTTCTCCCTTACTTTTTTTGCATACCGGCACTTCTCACATGTTGCCGGTACTCTGACTGCCCTGCCTCCGGAACGCATTTTCAACCAATGTGGACCCCCCATCCCCACCAACCCAGCTTATTATATGTACTCTAACTTGGTTAGAGGAAGTATTTTTACATAAAAAATGACACGCTTCACCATTAATGTGTTATAAAGTGTTGCTTGTGCAAGACAATGGTGTGCAGAGAGTTTCTTCATTCATTCACTAGTGGAATATATGGGCCATTTTCAGGCTTTGGGTAGGTGTGTGAACGATTTGCAATGAGAATCCAATGCACATAATGGAATCTGATTCTCTGTACACGCAGGGAAAAAGTGCATCAGTGTGGAAAAGATGAGGATGATGAATGCCTTTGGAAAATGTTTTCCAGTTTTGACAGCAGAAATTCTCCTCTTTCACATCTTTTTTATGTGTATGTTGTGCTTATTCTGTCTGTTTCATTTTCTCATTTCTGTCTCGTTGTACTTTTTCCCCTCTTTTCTCTTGGTCTGACTCAGGCTTTGGCTCTAGTTTTCTGCCTAAAGAGGAAAGTGCAACTACAGCGCCAGAAGTGGTCGTGAGAAAGGATTATCAAGCCAGTAGCCAGGTGAGTCGTCTTCTCACTTTCACCGGTTGGTACCTGAATCTGGAAATCTTTGGAACTTTCAAATTTGTTCCTGGTGTGTTTGGATTACATATTTTGACCCTAAAATGTATTTGGACACTTAAGTCACACCACTAAATGTATGAATGCCATTATACTAAATACAAATAACAAGTGTTTTATTTTTAAAGAAAGATGGCACAAACAAAACATCAAACAAAAGCATGGGCTCATATTTGTGTGAACTTTAGAAGAACTAACATTATACAGCCATTAAATAGTTAATACTGTAGTTAAATAGTTAGTCCTAAAGAAAGATCTTGCATCATCTGTTTAAAGATGCCAGTAGGTTTTCTGTTTTATTATTTAATGCAATGACATGACTTCAGTGAATAGCGTTTATAACTTTTTGTTGGTGTCACAGCATCCCCTGGGGGCTGGAGTAAAATAGCTATATTCTCTCCCGCAGATGTTCCATGAATGCCTCCTGAATCCGTGTCAAAACCAAGGCACTTGTGAGGAAGTCGGGGTCGGATATGTATGCACCTGTCTTCCGGGATTCACAGGTTTGGCATGTTCTATAATCATAACTCACTTGTAAAAACCAGCTTGCTTAAAGAAAACATTTTAAACTTTTATAGTTAATTACTGTTTTCTCAAAATATCTGTTGTGCTATGTTCTGCAATGTGTGTCTGGTATTGCATTATATTATTTTGATAGATTTACCTTAGCCTCTGTGGTTGAGTTAATCACTGCCAATCACTGTCCACTTTTTTCCCATTTTCCGAATTCATTGCCTTACAGGAGCCAAGTGTGAGAGCGACATTGATGAATGTGATTCTGCTCCTTGTCAAAATGGCGGCTTGTGCAGAGATGGCATGGGAGATTTCCAATGTCAGTGTCAGCCTGGGTTTGTAGGTATGAGAAAGTCCACTCACATAATCTGACAGCTCAGATTCACACTGGGGAATCCCAATAGAACTGCAAAAACCAAGTTGTACGATTGAAATGTTTGAGGCAATTAAACCCCGACCCCAGAATTCCTCTCTGTTGAAAGTTTCCTTTAGTCTCACTATTGTGATGGATTTAGCTGTCTCTGAATCTCTCGAGTCTGGCAGTGAAACTACACAAGCTCTCATTCTCAGAACCTTACAACACTTTTCCATTCAGGCCATTGTCTCTCCTCTTTAAAACGTGGCCATGATTAAGCATGTGGCTGCCCTAGATATGGTGAATTTGAATTGAAGCATTTTTGTTCCTTTCTGAATCTATGTATGTGTCTCGGGTGTTTATCCAAGGTGGCAAAAGAGACACATCTTTACAAAAAAATTGGAATAGAAAGTACAATGATAAATCAAAACAAATATTATGAAATATGAGCTCAACATTAGTCAAGTTTCCATCCACCTTTTGCGTTGTTCTTTTATCGACAATGTGGGAAAAAACGTTTTCAAGATTTGCTGTCTCAAGCCTGTTTGCATCCAATTGGCCTTTTACAGATAAAATAGTGTGTGTAATAATGTCATCCTCAAAAAGTTTTGGTGTATTGCAAATGACATCTGCCCTTGAGCCGCTTCCATACATAATTTTGTGCGTATTGCAAATTATCTTCCTCTTGCGTCCTACATATTCTCAAAAAATGTAGAGAGTACCATGTAATGGGACCATTAAATAAACTGATACAGTGAAATGTTTTTGAAGAATCAACATAGAATTTATGCACTGAAGTGAAACAAACCAAGATTGTGTCAGCACTTTGTCGCAATTGTATCGATTAGCATTTATCAGCTATATCTGTAAACATTTTGATGCACCTGAATCCTTGAATGGAAATTTGGCTAGTGACAACAGCTGATAAAGACATCTCTTTTGCCTCCCTTGAGCTCATTGAGTTCTCAAAGTGGCCCTAAAGCATGCCATGAATGTGAGGGTGTAACAGCAGAATACAGGCGAAAAGTGAGAGGAGGACCTTCCACATTAACACACGATCTTGAAGAGACTGTGATGTGACTTAGTTTTTATAGAAAACATGGCAACATGAATTATAATAGAAATAATAATGTATTGGTTGCTTGTTGATTGTCCCAAGTATCATATGTCTTTGTGTGTTTATGTGTCTGTTTTGTCTCTGGAAGGCTTGCTGTGTGAGGCAGAGGTGAACGAATGCAGCTCTTCTCCATGTCAGAATGAAGGAGTCTGTGTGGATGAAGTGAATCGCTTCACATGTAGCTGTCCAGATGGATTCACAGGTCAGCACTGCACCACTGTCACACCTCTTCACTTGCATATATTGTCAGATATAGTATAATACATTGAACTGAATGCTCTTAAATTCTAACGCAGTACTCAATAGGTTTCAAGGAATTTCTTTGTCATTTACATCTAGGTCCACGTTGCGAGTTGGAAATAAATGAGTGTGCTTCCAGCCCATGCCAAAATGGAGGTGTTTGTAAAGATTTGGAGGGTGGGTATTTCTGCACATGTCCTCAGGGCTTCACTGGTGACAATTGTGAGGTTGACGTTGATGAGTGCTACAGCGCCCCCTGTCTGAATGGAGGTACATGTGTTGATGCTGTCAATGATTTCAGGTTAGTGAGGAAGCATTTGTAGAAACTGTTCATGCATATGCATTAGGAAGATGTTTATAATGCAATCAACCACAGACATATCATAGATAACAGACTTTGTCTCACATTTGCGATCAGGTGTGAATGTGTGAATGGATACAGAGGCAGACTGTGCCAGGTGGACGTAGACGACTGTGATCCGAATTTGTGTTTGAACGGCGCAACCTGCGTGGATGGAGTGGCCACTTTCAGCTGCCGATGCCCTCCTGGGTTCAACGGAACCAGGTGTGAGACAGGTATTGAGGGAAAGAGATGAAAAAATCATGGAAATCACCATCATCATAGAGATAAGTTTTACAAAGGCTTGTTAGAGACACTTTAATTGAGATGTGTTCCCAGAAAAGTTTGGAAAATTCCCAGCAGCACTTAAAATGATCTAAAATAATACTAATAGATTGTCAATTTTCACACCCTGTTATACAGAATAAGTTTTTTCATTTATGTTTTCAGATAAAGTTTGATGTACAGTGACAACAAACTTCTTCCCCAGTCCAAAAAGACATTTTATTAGAATTAAGCTACAAAAACATAAAAAACACAAATGAATACATTAACATTAAAGATAAATTTTATAATTTATATTTGTTTATATACATTTATTCTGTAATATTTGGGTTAAAACCTAATTAACATTATAATTTAACCTCTGACATATTTAAAAATCATTTATGACCCCCAGTGATAATCACGTATCTTCTGTTATCTTTTTCTTTTTTTTTCAAAACAGAAATGCCCTACTCTTTTGATCTGGAGTTTGAAGTTTCTGGTATCCATGGTTATGTGATGATGGACGGTCAGATGCCATCTCTTACACAGATCACGTGTACATTCTGGATGAGGTCATCAGACACTGTTAATTATGGAACTCCCATCTCCTATGCTGTAGAAGGAAGTGACAATGCCTTCCTCCTCATTGACTATAATGGGTGAGAGATGTGTTTTCATTTACATACCTCAATTTATATGCTATGACCTGTGGCCGGTTGCATAAACTGCTAAGACTAGTCTTACAAGTTAGTCATCACATTTTTTTCTTTAAGACTGTTCATAACTGTTTTAAGTCAAGTACATAAAAACGTAGATACTGATTGCCCTTTACTAATCACTAGTTGGTCATACTAGTACTTAAGACACAGTCTTAACATTTTGGCTATGTTTATGCAACTGGCACCTGTTTAAGGTCTTTGTGTAAGCTGTACTTTGTGTAAGCTGATCTTACCAACACCCAAACAAATATAACAGCCAAACAAAAAGGTTTGATTTTACTTGTTTAACCCTCACTCTTTTTCTTGCATTCTCTTCTGTCTCTCTTCCCTTGTTTTTCTTACATTCTTACTTTCAGGTGGGTCTTGTATGTTAATGGAAAGGAGCGGATCACTGACTGCCCAGCAGTAAATGATGGCCTCTGGCACCACATTGGTGTATCATGGCGCAGCAAGGATGGTGATTGGAGAGTCTATATTGATGGGAGCCCTTCAGATGGAGGAAAAGGACTATCAGTTGGCACTACAATACCAGGTTGACCTTTATACCTGATATATTCTCAAATACGTTGCCAGTTTATTAAGACAGTTTATTACTTTATGGTGCTTCAAAGAGAAAGTGCATCCAGCAGATGAAATGTTTGCTTTATACATCAAACAGGAGGGGGCGCTCTGGTACTTGGACAGGATCAGGACCAGAGGGGGGATGGCTTCAACCCAGTAGAGTCCTTTGTGGGCACTGTTAGCCAACTTAATATATGGAACTATGTTTTATCACCACAGCAGGTAACACTTTATACACATTCCTTACTCTTACTCTCATGTAACAGTGTATAGAGTTCACTGAGCCTGAAAAAAGTATTTTTCTGAACGGCTCTGAGATCAGAAACTAAACATATTTCCAACTATTCTCAGATCAGATCTCTGGCCAGCAGCTGTCCACGTGATCTGCAGAAAGGGAACGTGTTTGCCTGGCCTGACTTCTTAGGAGGGGTCACGGGCCGAGTAAAGACCAGCAGCAAGAGCACTTTCTGCGCTGGTAACAATTGATCTATTATTGTCTATCAACTGTGCAATGGGGACCAAACTGTTTCTCTGCGGGTCTTGGTGTGAATTTTACATACTACTACATAACAACAACAGTACTCACATTTTGTCTTATTTTATCAAATGTATCCTGATGTGTAACTACCAAACACATATTAACCTAACCATGTTCAAGTGTAACATTTGTTGTCCACTGTTTTGGTCTTTGTTAGACTGCCCCCTGGTGGAATCTTCTGTTCCTCAACTGCGCTCATCCAGTAAAGCTGTGAGTCCAGGTACTAAGGTGCAGTTCTCTTGCAGTCCTGGCTTCTATCTGGTGGGGGAGCCAGTGCAGCAGTGCTTAAACAGAGGCCAGTGGAGCCACGCAGAGCCAATATGTGAACGTGAGTGATGTGAATGCACAGATAAACAATAAAAGACACAAAAGCATACATTAACTGTATAAAAAATTACACGTTCAGAACTACCATCACAGTCACGTATACCACAATATACTTACAATGTACTGATATACGATCATACAACTTATGTTTAACAATTTAAAATGCAAATTAACACATTCCATAACACAAATAGACACTCTGTGCACACACTCACATGTACTGCATATACACACTTTGTAGTATTAACGTTATTGATTACCTAGTACCAGAACCGTCATTAATCTGTACCAGGGCTTTTCTCAATATATGTAGGTGTGGAGTGTGGTCCTCCCCCTGATCTGGAACATGGCCAGTATCATGGAGAGGATTTCTATGCTGGGAGCTCAGTGATTTATCAATGTAAACCAGGGTTCTATCTCCTCGGAGAGAGTAAGTTGCTGTGTACCAATAATGGCAAATGGATTGGCAACCCACCTTCTTGTCTGGGTAAGTGATACACAGCAAATGTTTGAAAGAACCAGATAGGAAGAGTGAATAGACCGTAGGTCTATATTAAGTTATCAAACACTACTATGCACAGGTGCACATGGAACCTGGAATATCATTTTACATTTGGTCTTTCATTTATCATTTACACTTTGCATGCCTTTGTTTTATGTTGGTTTGTGCTCATATAACAGATGTGGATGAATGTTCTCTGGGCTCTGAATGTGATGAACATGCTAGTTGCCAGAACACTGATGGCTCTCATATATGCACCTGCATACCTCCTTACAGTGGAGATGGAAGAAACTGCACAGGTAACATCTCATTATAATTTGGACAATTTATATGGACAAATAAGTTTCCACAAGTAGCAGTCTCTTGATGAGTGCACTGCCAGTCCACACAGTTGCATGATTATTATTGCAGTTGTGCATTTTGGACCCAGTCTGCCAATCCTTTACAAATCGGACAACATATTGTCCACCACAAGTTTCTAAAATCACTAATATATTTTACTTAACAAACACATTCATAAACTGAAGACAATTTTATTTTTCTTTATTTTTACAAGAGCCTGTAAAATGTAAAGATCCAGGTGCTCCGGAGTTTGGGCATCGTGAGGGCAGTAATTTCATCATGGGCAGTGAGGTGGTCTTTTCCTGTAAGGAAGGCTATGAGTTGATTGGCTCATCCCGTCTTTCCTGCACAGAGGAAGGAATTTGGAAGGAAGATGCCCCATACTGCAAAGGTACAGTAGACCTAGCTTTCAGATCTGTATATTGGTGCTACTGTTTGCCTACATACACTACCTTTCAAAAGTTTGGGGTCAATATGATTTTTTTTTTTAAAGGAATTAATCATTTTATTCAGCCAGGTAGCATTTAAATGAAAAAATAATAATAATTATCACGGTTTACACAAAAATATTAAGCAGTGCAACTGTTTTCAACATTGATAATAAAAAAAAAAGTTTCTTGAGCACCAAATCAGCATATAATGATATCCGAAGGATCATGTGGCACTGAATCCTGGAGTAAGGACTGCTTAAAATTCAGCTTTGTCATTATAGGAATTAATTAAATTTTAAATTATATTAAAATGTTAAAAAAAGCGTTATTTTAAATTGTAGTAATATTTTCACAAATCTATTTATTATTATTTTTTTTAAATCAAAGAAATGCAGCCTAGGTGAGCATAAGCTTCTTTCAAAAACAATTTTAAAAAAAACTTAAAAACCTCAAACTTTTAAACAGTAGTGTAGAAAATAAGAAAACAAAGCTAGCACACAAAACAATGATTTGAATATAATTCTTGTTTCATTCTTCACTAGAATTTAAAAGAGGCAAGCTAATGCAAATATTCCATTAATGTACTAATGTTATTTGGTAATAGTAACTAATTTGAGCTTGTATTGGGATCCAAATGGTTGGAGCCTCCAATTTATATGTAAATGTTTGTGTAATCCTGCCACATACAAATGCAGATACATTATTTCTTAATCTTACTGCTGGGTTTTGGGGTTGGGAATTGATCTGATAGAGACATTCTGTGTATATATATACGTATCTTATCTGATAAACAATTGTTCAGCTTTAAACAAAGTCCAATAGTAGAGAGTGCATCTCTGGGAAAAATATAAAGTCCATGTGCTCTGTGGTCTAGGGTTTGGTCTAAGGGTCTTTTTAGATTTTGTGTATGTAGCCATCTGTTAATAAAGGCTTTTTAACCTGAAAGAGTGTCATGGTCATCCAAAAATTGTTCAGCTTTGTTCAGTCCATTGTAGCATTTTTGCATTGTCAGCAGACTGAACGTTATCCTGAACCTCAGCCAGCAGCTTTTATGAGGCTTTTATGCCTGGTAAACCCACATTACTGTATGCCAATCAACGTTACATGCATTTTGCTTTGGCGGATTCCCGACACACTCCAGATGCATTGATTGATGAAGACAATTACGGTCTGAAGTCTGAAGTGCATTGAAAACATTGAACATAATCTACTTCTAATGACCTCCCCCCACAGCCCTTTCCTGTGCTCATCCCACTCTCCCAGAATATGGAATCCTAAAAGGGGCAAACTTCACATACGGAAGCAAGGTGACTTTCAGGTATCACTCTCAGTGTTAGATGTAGAGTCGGTTTCTAGAGGTATTGTATAGCCACTTTTAAGAGACCTGTTTGAATATAAGAAAGACTGTTTTTAATTAATAACATAATGGGAAAGGATGATATTTTTATGTGTAGCTAATCTTTGCATTTTCTGCTCCGCTGCAGTTGTGAGAAGGGCTATGTCCCTCAGGAGCCAGTAGAAAGCCAGTGTCAATCTGATTTGAAGTGGAGCAGAGAGCCCCATATTTGTAAGCCTGTAACCTGTGGTGAGCCCCCAGTGGTGGATTATGCTGAGTATACCCTCAATGGGAAAGTCTACCTCTCCACGCTAACCTACACCTGCATAGAGGGATACAGGTAAAGTCTGATACATTTTCATCACTGACTCTATAAAAATTGTAGCAGGGACTGTACAGAAAAACATTTTTAGATTGTATGGTTGGTTTTTACAAAATCTAGATGTCAGAGAATGTGTTGACTCACCTTGTTTTTTGTGTGTGTAAAGATTGCAGGGTGCCATGGAACTGAAGTGTGAGTCATCAGGAGAGTGGGCATCTCCTCCCCCCATCTGTGCCAGGGTGGACTGTGGCAAACCTCCTCCTTTGAGGGACGCTGTGATTAAGGGCGACAACTTTACGCTGGGTAGCAGAATCATCTATATTTGCAAAGAGGGGTAACTAGCTTCATTTATGTAAATGTATCATTTATGTGCCAAGGAGTTTGATCCAATTATATTTGACGGTGTTCAGCAAAAACACTTTCAAAAAAATCTTTTTCAATCACTGTAGTAATGATTTGACAACAATGATTTGTAAAATCTGTTTTATTGTAGTTACACCCTGCTTGGCACAGAAACACAAGAATGCCTCCCAAGTGGCAACTGGACTCGTAATTCTGCCCAGTGTGTGCCTCTGTCTTGTGGGCCACCACCCCAAGTTGACCATGCCCTACCTGACACTGGACACCAGCTTTTTGGGGACACTGCTATCTATTTCTGCGATGATGGCTACACTGCTGGTAACAATACGAAACTGTTCTGTAATGCCCAAGGTGTTTGGGCACCTCCAGATGGCTTTGGCATTCCTCACTGCATTGCCAACTTCTGCCAGCGTCCCCCAGATTTACCTCATGCCATTCTGGACTCCATAAACAAACAGAAGTATGCTAGCAACACAGAGGTCAACTACAAGTGTGAAGAGGGCTTTGTTCTCAACACAACAGGAACCCTGAAGTGCATGATAGGGGGAGAGTGGACACCCTCGCCCATGGACATTGGCTGTATGCCTGTCAGATGCTCAAAGCCAGACAGTATTGAGAAGGGCTATGTAAGTGGGAGCAATTATAGTTTTGGAGCAGTAATTGCGTACAGCTGTGATAAAGGGTATTTCATTCGAGGAGAGAAGAGGAGAATTTGTAAAGCCAACGGTGAGTGGGAAGGTGTCTTGCCCACATGCCAGCCTATTTCCTGTCCCAGCCCACCTCGCTTGGCAAATGGTTTTATCCAGGTAAATTCAATACTGTCTATCTGGGAGCATGAGATATTGGCACCATGTTGCTTATGTATGTGTGTATATATATATATACACACAATGCACAGCATAAATGAGTACACCCCCTCTGAAACTTCAGCAATTACTCAATTACTTAGAAGACTTGTTAGGGTTCTTTAGAGATATAATGTTCCAGCAAGTCTGCTTAATCAATTACCAAAAAAGAATGTCAAAATTATTCAGGAAAGTAAGATTTTCTTAACAAGGTGAAAAAATTGTGTAGCAAAAATGAGTACACCCTCCTAAAAGTTACTAAATAAAAAAATAATAAAAAAATTCTGGTGTAAGTTTAAGGCAATGTTTGATCAACAGGTAAGTATGTTGAACCAAAACATTTAAAGAGAAGTAATTTCTTGACAATTAAAAGTGTTATATAGCCCATTGAATCATTCTCAGACTTAATGCTGACAACAATGGAAGCACTTGGGAGAGAACTGTCAGGAGACTTATTTCTTAGCACAAAAGAGGACAGTGGTACAAGAGGATTACCAAATCATTGTTTTAAGTGTAAAAATACAGCAAAAGTAACACAGAAATTCAAAAACAATGGACTTGTGACAAGGCCCCTGAAATAATTAGTCCTTCATTTTAAGCTTTCATTTAGTGATGAGGGATTTTTTTTTTTGCTAGACAAAGAGCAGGAGAAATACCAAGCGAGTGTCTCAGAGTAGAGGTCTGCGCGGGACAGTTTTTTTCGTCCCGCTCCCCCAATGGTTCTATTCCGCACAAACCCGCTCCCGCCTAAAATTCACTCTGTGTTCACCCGCTAAAGATCGTTTCCAGAATCTTGCGTTTAAACTTCCCCTAAAGAAAGAGAGTGATTGGGGATAACAAATATAAAATGTTGCATATATACAAGATTTGTTATTTGTCTATGATGCTGTCAACACCCTAAAAAATGTCAGAGAAAACATTTTGGCTAACTAGCTATACTGCAAAATTTAATATTTTTTTAACATCCANAAGTAAGATTTTCTTAACAAGGTGAAAAAATTGTGTAGCAAAAATGAGTACACCCTCCTAAAAGTTACTAAATAAAAAAATAATAAAAAAAATTCTGGTGTAAGTTTAAGGCAATGTTTGATCAACAGGTAAGTATGTTGAACCAAAACATTTAAAGAGAAGTAATTTCTTGACAATTAAAAGTGTTATATAGCCCATTGAATCATTCTCAGACTTAATGCTGACAACAATGGAAGCACTTGGGAGAGAACTGTCAGGAGACTTATTTCTTAGCACAAAAGAGGACAGTGGTACAAGAGGATTACCAAATCATTGTTTTAAGTGTAAAAATATAGCAAAAGTAACACAGAAATTCAAAAACAATGGACTTATGACAAGGCCCCTGAAATAATTAGTCCTTCATTTTAAGCTTTCATTTAGTGATGAGGGATTTTTTTTTTGCTAGACAAAGAGCAGGAGAAATACCAAGCGAGTGTCTCAGAGTAGAGGTCTGCGCGGGACAGTTTTTTTCATCCCGCTCCCCCAATGGTTCTATTCCGCACAAACCCGCTCCCGCCTAAAATTCACTCTGTGTTCACCCACTAAAGATCGTTTCCAGAATCTCGCGTTTAAACTTCCCCTAAAGAAAGAGAGTGATTGGGGATAACAAATATAAAATGTTGCATATATACAAGATTTGTTATTTGTCTATGATGCTGTCAACACCCTAAAAAACGTCAGAGAAAACATTTTGGCTAACTAGCTATACTGCAAAATTTAATATTTTTTTAACATCCATGCAAGAACAGAATGACGCTGACTGACGACTGTTTCAGAACGTCTCTCCTCCAAAATCCGATCACAAAGGTTGAATGTTCTCTGAAGGTGCACTCGCGCAGACCTCTAATGCAAAGAACATATCTTGACAGGTTTCTTAGGACAGGGAACTGGGGACTGTGTGAACGCCACCACTGCAGAAAGTTTTGTTCACTTCAAGTTCAAGCACAGATGCGCTGATGTCAAAGCATCTCGGGAGCTACCGGGTTATTGTCAGACCGCCCGCTCCCGCCTAATGCACTCTATAGTTACCGACCGCAATCCGCCTTTCATTCAAAATTTAATCCTGCGCAGCAAGAAATCTTATCGGTTCCCGCGGGAGAGCCGCGGAAATGCAGACCTCTATCTCAGAGCCAGCAAAAGCTATGAAAAGAGTGACTGTTTATCTCACAGAGTAAGATGCAGCCTGCAGAAATGACATGCATGGTTGTTGTTCTCACTGGAACTACCTACTGTAGCCAAAACACAATAAAGTCAGTTAGCCATTTCCAAAGCCCATATTTACAAAATATAGATTCTGGGAATCAATACTCTGGTCTCATGAGACCAAATCAATCATTTTGGATCTAACAGCATCCAAAATGTTATGGTGTTGCTAGAGGAGGAGTACAGTGAGAAGTGCCTGGTTCCCACAGTAAAGTTCAATGGTAAGCTCTTATAGGGATGTGTGAGTGCTGAAGGTGTGAGGGAGTTGTGCTTTATCAATCCTTTCATGAATTCCCACACCACTGTGTAATTTAATACACAAACTTGAAACAGAAGATGTTACCCTTTCCTCATTCCCTGCATTGTTGGGCATTTTTTCAACATGACAATGAGGATATGCATTCTCCTGCAAAACCTTCTGTGGACATGTATTGCACTCAATCTTAACACTCTTGAGCACCTGTGGGGGATTCTGTAGAGACAAGTTGAGCAACACTCCCCATTAAAGATCTGGGCATTTAAGGAGCTCATCATCCAGGAGTTAAACAGGACATATGTGACAATTTGTCATGGACTTGTACACTCTGAGCCAAGAAGGGTCAGAGCAGTATATTCAAAATTATGGAGGGCATACTAAGTACTAGAATATTATACATTTGTTGAATTAAATCTAGGGTGTACTCATTTCTGCAATCCTTAATTTAAACTAAATTTGCTAATTTACTTATTTTATGGCTATTAATGACAAATATTTCTCAGTTTTTATTATGTATATGTTTAATACATTTTAGTTTTGCCATCTTTCCATGAATTGCATTAGTGATCATAAAGAAAATACATCTTTTGTATTTGTCCAAAGGGGGTGTACTCATTTATGCTGTGCACTGTATATATATTACAAAACAGTATAGAATTCTAAAATTGATGTAATCCTTGATCATTTCACATACATTATTAAACATGTATAATTTTTTTTTCTCTACGTAGGGCCAAATAAGAAAGAATGGCTATGTATACAGCAGTAGAGTGACCTATGCTTGCAATGATGGTTATCGCCTTACTGGGAAGCCGGAACGTATATGCATGGCCAATAAGCAGTGGTCGAACAACAACCCTCCTGTTTGTGTCCTCCTCACCTGCCCTACCCCACCTGATATCAAAAATGGCCGTTATCATGGCTCAACCTTTGAAGTTGGCAGCAAGGTGGAGTTTGTCTGCAATGAGGGATATGAACTCATTGGCGATTCTGTATGGACTTGTTTAAAGTTTGGAAATTGGGACAAGACCGTAACCCCACGTTGTTCCCCAGTACAGTGCCCTGAACCACCTTTAGAGGAGAATCACCTTGTACTGCGTGGATTGGATTCTGAGTCGGGCACTGTGGAGCTTTCTTGTGAGGAAGGGTATGTTCTCCATGGAGCACGAACTCTTCGTTGTACCCCATCCCAAGAATGGAATGATTCTTTTCCCGTCTGCAAACAAGTGTTTTGTGGACCTCCACCTGAGGTTGCCTTTGGTGACCCATCAGACACACTGTCCTACTTTGCTAGTGTGGTGACCTACTCTTGCATGGATGGCTTTACACTCCGGAAGGAAGCTTCTGTCCGTTGCCAGGCAGATGGGAACTGGAGTAAACCCTATCCTGAGTGCATTCCTGTTGAATGCCCACAGCCTGAGGACATACCAAATGGAATTGTGGATGTTCAAGGACTAATGTATCTTAGTACTGCCATCTATAGCTGTAAGGCAGGGTATGACTTAGTAGGTAACAGCACTGTGCTTTGTGGTCAAAGTGGACTGTGGATAGGAGGTATACCTGTATGTCACCCTGTTAAGTGTGCTGCACCCAAGGAGATTCCCAATGGCTCTGTTAGGTATTCCAGGCTACAGTTTAGCCAATCAGTTACATATTCCTGCCAAAGAGGGTACCGCTTACAAGGCCCAGGAACCCTCACCTGTCTGGAGAATGGACAGTGGCACCAAGAGGCTCCTTCTTGTGTGCAGATTTACTGTTCTCCTCCAAAACCAATTGACAACGGCTTTGTAGAAGGACGGGACCGCAAGTTTGGGGTTACTATTTTCTATAGCTGCTTCCCAGGTTTTCTGCTAGTGGGTAATAATCATCTCACTTGTGAAGAACATGGCTGGTCAAGCTCTGAGCCAAAATGTACTCCTGCTGACTGCGGCCTGCCTCCGCACATTGATTTTGGTGACTACTCGAAGGTCAAAGAACTATCAGCAGAAGATGACACACTTACAAGCCAACATTTACCAGTAGACAACAGCTTTTTACACGGTTCCCTGGTTCAATATAATTGTCATGCTGGGTATGAAATAAAAGGTGGTGTCATGTTGATGTGCCAAGAAGATGGCATGTGGAATGGAACCGCACCTGTGTGTTCTCCAGCAAAATGTGAGACTCCACCCAGCCCTGAATATGGATCAGTTATGGTAACAAATAGCCCACTTGGCAGCCTCGCCGAGTACAGTTGTGAAGAGGGTTACGAGCTCAGTGGACAGACAATCCGACAGTGTATCTCTGGGCAGCAGTGGAGTGATGATGCTCCTCGCTGTTTGCCCATCTCATGTGGTAATCCTGGAGGCATTGCGAATGGTGAGGCGATTGGAAAATCCTTTCACGTCAAGATGCTTATTCATTATGAATGCCATAAAGGGTTTGTCCTTGAGGGTGTTAAAACTAGAACTTGCCAGGTTGATGGGAAATGGGACAACAAAGCTCCAACATGTAGAGCAGTCTCCTGTGGGCGCCCTGTTGTATCAAAGGATGTTTTAGTAAGAGGAGACGACTATACGTTTGGTAAAAGGTTGTTGTTCAGCTGCAATCTTGGCTTCATCCTACAGGGGGCGCCGACCAGTGTTTGTTCGGCCAATGGCAGTTGGAGTGAGGCTCCTCCGAAGTGCCTACCAGCCTACTGTGGTCAACCACCGGTAATTGAAAATGGCAGAGTAACTGGCACGGATTATGGCTACAACGGTATGGTTAGGTATGCGTGTGACATTGGATACGTCTTGACGGGAAATCCTACGCTAATATGCAGAGCTGATGGACTATGGGATGACCCTCCTCCGCGGTGCGACATAGTCACATGTGACCCACCTGAGGACATTAGCCATGGGTACCTGAATGGATCAAGCTTTAATTTCGATGATGTTGTGGAGTATATTTGCTTTCCAGGCTATGAGGTTGTTGGCAGTCCGGTTTTACGATGTGCTGCCGAGGGTGTCTGGCTGGGGCAAGTTCCAGAATGCCGACCATGTGTCTGCAGTCCCCCGGTTTTGAAGTACGGCACTATTCTCGGCCGAGACCACACCTGTGGTGCAAGCATCTGGTTCCGATGTGATGATGGCTATAAAATTCTTGGCCCAGCAGATGCAATATGTGACAAGGGCGGAGTGTGGAGTCCAGGAGTACCTATCTGCACCCGAGGGAGATGTTCCAGCCCTCCCCCAACTGTGCCTAATGCTGTCGTACAAGGCAGTGCTGCCTACTCTATTGATACAGTGACCTACCGCTGTAGGCCAGGATATCATTTGAAAGGTTTCCCCAATCTTTCCTGTGGAAGGTTGGGTAGATGGGGAGAGCCCAACCTGAGCTGTGAACCCGTTTCTTGTGGAGTGCCTCCTCTCATCCCAAATGCAGAGACTGCGGGAGTGGTGTTAACCTATGGCAGCAAAGCTCAGTACAGGTAAAACTGCATAACATAAACATTCAATAAAAGCTAAATTGTACACATAAAAATGCTGAGGTGCATTGAACTGAAAGTTTCCACTTGACACAGGTGTAAAGAAGGCTTTGAGTTAGCAACAAAGACGGACTCAATTACCTGTGAAAGTGATGGCACCTGGTCCAAACACAGCGTCAGATGTCGACTTTCACCCTGTAGCCTGCCTGCTAACCTCACCAATGTAGTTGTCACAGGCAAGCAGCTCACACCTGTAGGGGGCGTAGTCATAATCTCCTGTATACCAGGGTACTATCTTGAGGGACCTGGATTATCTGAGTGTGCAGTAAGTGATATGCTAAAATCATCATTCTGTGTAGACACTCCTTGCATCATTTTTGTGATAAATTTGTCTTTTTCTAAATATGTCTCAATGTTATTTTCCTTTTATTTCATCCAGGCCTCTGGCAAATGGTCTCCATCTTTCTCTTCCAAGTCCTGTGTCCCTGTTATTTGTGAGAAGCCTCTCCCCATTCCTAATGGTTTGGTTGAGGGCAAGAGCTACAATTATGGAGATATTATTAGCTATACTTGTCTACCAGGATTTGAACTACAGGTACATATTTATCCATCCATTTTTAAGCTGCTTGACCTATGTAGGGTCACAGGGATGCAGAAACCTATCCCAGTGTCTTAGGCCATAGGCAGGGAAACACTCTAATATCCCAGTTAATAACAAGGATTAGTCCTTATATTATCTAAATCCATATTCCCCCCAAATCATTGCCCCAATAAATGTATGTGACGACCAGGGCGGGTGAGACCCGTGAGGGAACGGCGCGAGGCCGGTGACGCGAGTGATAATTGATAATAAAGTGATAACGCCCTGGTCGTCACAATGTATTTCTAATAGTGGTGAATTAGAGTTAGTAAGCCAAAAGCATTTATATATTTATATTATTATTTTACATCATCCAGGGGGACTCTGTTCAAATATGTCAAGGTGATAAAACCTGGAGTGGAACTCAGGCAGTGTGTGCTGGTAAGATTTTTTCAAACCCCCCCAAAAAATTGTTTTTTAATCAGATTTTTTTGTCTTCTTTTCTGGTTATCTTTAATAATTAACAGGATTAGGAATGTTTTTCTTGTTGTAAGCATAATTTCATAAAATTAAGCACCAAATTATTGATAGGTTTATGCTTAACAAGAAAAAGATGTTATTTGTTATACTGTTATTGATGATGTTATTATTACACATTCATTCTTCTTGATCTCTAAATTAATTTTTTGTCTAGCAGTGTCATGTGGTCCTCCACCAGTGGTTCCCCATGCAGTAACTTTGTCAAGTGGTCAGACATACCAGAGTATTGTGAGTTACATGTGTCATTCAGGGATGAGATTGGTTGGTTCACAGAACCTCACTTGTCAAGCCGACGGAACATGGAGCATACCTACACCAGCGTGTGAAGGTAAGAATAGATAAACAGTCACTCTTTAGCTTTAAGAAACAGCGCAAGTTCAACGTCTTTCAGTGTTTCTCTATCTAACCTTTTCTTTCCATTCTTTCCTCTTCCTTTCTCTTTTTCACAAATGCACATACACAAACTCTCAGTTTCAGGAGGCTGTGAGAAGATAACAGATTTATTGAATGGAAAAGTGCACGAGCACAACCTGTCTAGTGGGCATGCTCTTGAGTTCCACTGTGACAAAGGCTACACGCTGCAGGGAGAGTCTCTTATCATGTGTGTGGGAAACGGCTCCTGGAGTTCACCCTTCCCTGTCTGTATACGTATGTCAAGCACTATGGTTTCAAATACTCTGACAATATTTGAAGGGAAGCTTTCTAGATGAGGGACTTAGATTCTGAAAAAAATTGCATTTTATTCACTAACCACTCACAACCCTATCTAACCTGGTGTTAAATGTGCTGAAAATACAGTCGTGAAATTAAAGTTAACTCTTTTCTGCTCAAAAACACTTCCATTGTATGTAAATTAGGCTCATTATAGATTGTACCTTCCAGCAGTTGGCACTGCACTATTGCACGCTATTTATTTTTTTTGTGCCATTTATTTTTAGTGAATTCCCTCTAAGATTTGATTTATGTATTTGTTCATTTCTTCATTGATGTTTTTAGTTCACTCACGTCTTTCAAAAACGGACATTTCTTTCTGTATGCAAACTTCGCAAGACTTTGCACAACAGACATTTTTGGGAAGAAATTTCACCACCAAGCCGGTAAAAGTCTTTTGTTAGGCCTTCGTCAATGAGGGAATTGCAAAACACCTTATCTTCCACTAAGAAACATACAAACTAAATTTACATTTCTTAGAAGTTAAGATGCTACTAGCTGCATTATAGGTCTGCTTTTTTAATTAATCAGCAAGGCTTTACAGTAATACATGACTCAAATCTTATCACTTAACCCCCCCTCCCCACAGCCAAATCATGCCCCCCTCCTCCTGTCTGGACTGGAGGTAAAGTCAACGTTACTCAGACGGCTTTCCTGGTAGGCCAGTCAGTACCAGTCAATTGTCCTAAAGGTCAGCGGTTCAAAGGTAACCAGGGAAAAGGTATCGCCACTTTAACTTGCAGGAGTGATCAGACCTGGACCCCAATCACTGCAGTGTGCGAGAGTGAGTACAAGCATTCATTATTTCCATCTTTACAATATTTACTAGTTGCTTTGAATGACAAAAAATAGCTTTAATATATGAATTTATTTTTATGCCCAAAAGCATTTTGCACCAAATGTGAGGCGAATCTATCCCCAATTCGATCTCAAATTGTTCAGCACAGGCAGAATCTAAAATACTTTTCCAAGATGTTTGGGCCGTATTTTAAAACATATTTCAGCTTCTCTCTGGTGCACCTCACTATCCAATTATAAATCTGAACATGTAGAGCATGAAAATTTCTAAACCACATACTGTACACACAACTTGCATTTTAACAAAATCTAGAGCAAATAGACTTCCTGATTTGACGAGCTGGAGATTTGTCATATTGTGATGGGTTAAGACACTATTAATTTAGTCTCTAAGCACTTCCACTTTGTGTAATCGTGCTGACTCAAGCACAGCTGCTGATTACAACAGCTTGAGGAGTAAGATTTGACCAATAACATTTGTTCCTCATTCAGGCTGCAGTAATGTAATTGTGGAAAGTTTTATTAGACACATACTGTATATGTGTGCAAATGCTAATGGTGTTGAAGACGAATTATCTGTTCCAAACCCTAGTGAGCTGTCTATAGAAGCAGAATTATAATGCATTTCAGGCATGCTCCCGATGCAAAAATAGGTCTTTACTATTTCTGAGATTCTTGTTTTGGCCAAACTCTAAGTCTCAGAATACATTATAGTTAGTTCAGTGAAAAATAAATAATTCCAAGATGGCAGATGAGACGAGAGAAACATTGATAAAATAAACTGAATTAATCAACACTTTTCAGTATTAAGTGGAATACTGTATCTGTAATTAAAAAGACATTAGTTTACCCAATATTTGTGTGGCTGTGTATTTTTATGATTATTACTATAATGTTTTACCATTAGCATACCAACATGCTAACATCAAAGTCTATTAAAATCAATTTCATTACCTAACAAGGTTTTGGAACATTATGTGTCACATTGATTGTAAACATTTGCTTTTTTCAATGCATGGAATCTCTTTCGTATTGTCTGTTTTGTTTGAAATTTTCGCCTCTTTTCCTCTGTCCCCGTTGCTTCTGCATGCTATCATACAAAATAATACAAGCCTTTTCTCTCACAGTTAGTTAATGTTCCTTTGTTGTGCTTTATTATTTGTGATATTTTGATCCTTAGGCAATTTGCATGCTAGCTCTGTAATATGACATGCGTATGTATATGATGGATTGTGTGCACATTTATAACTGGTTATTGCCTGAATCTGAACATTATGTGTGTAGGTTCACTTTTCTCTCTGTGAGACACCTGTTGAATTTCACTCACTGCCTGTAGCATTACTGTTATCAGATGTGAGAGAATACTATGATATCCTCTCAAATGTGCATTTCTTGTGCACCATCTCCTGTTTTGTAGTTATGTTTGTATGTTCCCAACACTAATTATGCTTCCCGTTACATGAAAGACATGTTAAATATTCTAAAATACATCTACTTAAAAAGATTGAAATGAGAGAGCTTGAAAATGCCATTTCTTAACTATCCTTGAAAGACCCAGAAAGCTCTCTTTAGTTCTTCAATGGACTGCTCAGCCTTGCTGAGAATCTTCCTTTCTAACCTACTGGTCCGGTCCATTTTAATCACACACAGGGGTGTCCTGCGGCCCACCACTGTACGTGGAAAATGGGGTAGTCCGTGGGGCAGTGTTCCAGTTTGGAGATGTGGTGGTGTACTCATGTTACGCAGGCTACACCATGGAGGGTTCTAGCAGGAGTGTGTGCTTGGAGAATGGCACTTGGACCCCACCCCCTACCTGCAAAGGTAGCACAAGGACCTGCCCTTAAATCCCACTTGGATTTCTGCCTTCAGCCTTTCTCTGCACCTTTGCAAAATCCTGTCACTCCTTTTGGCTGGTCTTGCACATTTACACATAAACACAAGCACAGGGCCCTTTAGACTGTAGTATCTTTATAGCTAATGACTATTAAGCAACACTGCTAGTCAATGGCTTGAGATTTACTAGCCCTGTTTGTGCACTTTTGGTGACAAGAGTCTCACTAAATTTATTCCAAAGAAACTGCAAAGTTCCATTCCCTTTCTTTACTTTACTGCAAATAGATAATATTTAACATGTTGACCTACCATTGAAAAGTTTGGGGGTGGTAGAATTTTTTTAAATTTCTGGAAAAGCCTCTAATGCTCACCAAGGCTGCATTTATTTGATCAAAATACAGTAAAAATAGTGATGTTGTAACAATTTAACTAACTGTTTTTTTGTTTTTTTTCAATAGCTGAATTTTCAGCAGCTGTTACTTCAGTCTTCAGTGATCCTTCAGAAATCATTATAATATGCTGATTTAGTGCTCAAGAAAATTTCTTATTTTCATCAGTTGAAAACATTTGTGCTGCTTAATATTTTTGTGGAAACTGTGATACATTTTTGTCAGGCTCCTTTGATGAATAGAAAGTTCAAAAGAACTTGTTGACCCCAAACTTTTTTAACATGAGTGCAATAAGGCTTTGCCTTCGGATATAGTATTACCTCAAGCTCCTTATAAAATATTATTTTATAATAATTTTAATTGTCTTTAAGTTACAGTATCTGACATGAACAGTATATAATAATAATGTTATAGGTGCTGTGCAATGATATGCAGTATAGCCAACTGTTACTTTGTATCATAAATGTTACTTTATTTTAGCATAGCTAGAATGCTATAATGACAAATGCGGGGCCAGAATTGATTTTATAATAGCCATTGAACAACAGCGTTGTCTCACAGAGATTATAAGGATGGGCTTTGGTATGGATGTCACTCTTTTTAACAAAGCATGAATGACTCATTATATAGAGCTTTAATATTTTGGCATGTTGATGTTTTAACCTTGCCCTTCTCAGCCTCTCTTTTGGTCTTAGAGTCTTTTGCTCAGTTAGTTTGGTCAGTGCTTGAAGGCATCACAACAGCTTCTTAAAAAAGCACTGCTCATTAACAGTCATCCTACAAACCAAGATGCATTTCTGTCTGTGGCTTTACTCCTTTATTAGAAAGCGAGAACTGTTGGGTGTGGTGTGAATTTCTGTACATGCATGAATATATGGGAAGTAGAAAGTGAAAGGGAGGATAAAACAACATTTTGTCTCATACTAATGGAAAGTTCTAAATTAATATTAATTTAGAATATAGACAAACCCTATATTACTGTAATTGTCTAGATTGGTTTAATCTGCCCTATGTTAAACCATTCCTTTTTTGTTTTCTATTTTAAAATAACAGAACATGAATCTATCAATTTGCCCCTTCTGTAATTCATAGTGACATCAAAAACCACAAAGGGCCTAGTGACACCCCTGGTACCGGCAACATGTGAGAAGTGCCGGTACACAAGAAAAAGTGAGGGTATGCTCAGCTTAAAATATAGAAGTGCCAGTACTGCATACCGGTGTATACTGGCCCACTTCAAGCACTGGTTTGAGTACTTGCAGAAATGAACTCTGATCAGTGCACTTTCACACCAGTCTGAACAGCTAACATCTAGTTCTTTGAATGCTGCATGTCTTTCTCCAACAGAATTCTAACAGAGTGGCACTGTGTACAGATTCTGCTTTTTTTAAGATTGTGTCAATTTCATTATTGTACTAATCATGTGTTTGTACAGCTGTGTGTTGGGTCCAATGTCAGAATGGAGGTGTGTGCCAAAGACCAAACACTTGCTCCTGTCCAGAGGGATGGATGGGCCGATTTTGCGAGGAGCGTAAGTACACACACAAACATGCACAATAACAACAACAGCAAACACAAACAGAGATTATTAATATTTCTACATGACAGCAGTCATGGATAAAAAACTGTGTGCATCACAACAGCTTCTTAAAAAGCGCTGCTAGTCATCCCACAAACCAAGCTGCGTTTCTGTCTGTGGCTTCACTCCTTCATTATTAGAGAGTGTGGTGCGAATGTCTGTACATGCATGAATATATGGAAAGTAGAAAGTGAAAGAGAGGTTGAAACAACGTTTTGTCTCATACTAAAGTTGAAGGTTTGGTTTTAAAAAGTTAACTGAACTAATTCTGATTTATTCCTGTCTCTTCAACCCAAATGTTACACAATTTCATAGTGCATGTGTTTTTTTTTTTCTTTTTTGCAGCGATCTGCATCCTACCGTGTCTCAATGGAGGGCGCTGTGTCGCTCCATACCAGTGTGAATGTCCAGCAGGATGGACAGGCACACGCTGCCACAATGGTAAGAGTGTGTGTTTGTGTTCAAATAAATAATGCTTAGTAGCAGAACTAGTTGACTAGTCAGCGCAACCTTTAACGTTGTGGATCTTGAATGAGTAATACATTTACATTTAATCATTAAGCAGACGCTTTTATCCAAAGTGAGAACAATAGAATCAATCGAACAATAATATGATAACAAATCTACAAAAACATCATCTGCTTTTTTCAAGTTGAGACAAATTAAACAATTAGTGATAACCTCACAGCATTTAATTACAGCCAATTAATGGAGCCTAGAAAACATCTGCCATTTACCTCAAGCTATCTGTGATCTTACATGTTAGCGTAAGTCTTAGTTCAAATGTAAAAAATGCTATTTAGGGAAATATCTCTCACTGTTAACTAAAGACATTATGATAAGCTAATTAGTTTTAAGAGTTTAAATGTAGGGTGGAGTGGAGTGATTACAGTGATCATAGACAGAAGGGCCTCATGGTGGGATGGGGCCGTGGCTCATTCTCCTGGGTCATCCAGTGTCATGCTCATGTTGTTGCCAGGCAACACCTGTTACAACAGGCCACTAATAGTGATATCCAGAAGATCCCAGGAGCTCAAGCAGTAAAACAAAACACAATTATTGAAAACGCATAGGGGCAGTTGACATGACATGTTGAGCAGTGACAGTAGTGTGATATGCTATACTTCTAAAATTATTTTATACAGCAATTATTATACTTCTAGTTTTATGAACTCACATTAATTGAGACTTCATTGAATATTTATATTTTAATAATGATGTCAAACTACATATATGTACAAACACTATTTACTGCTTAACATCTAATAGGTTAATGAAAATTATGAAAAAGTTGACATACACTTTCTATTGTAGTAATAAATACAAATATATACATTTTAATCTAAAAACTGAATGACTTTTAGAAAAAAATCATACTCACAATGTCACAAAGGTTAATTTCAGTAAAATAGTCGTGTTAATTCATGAATTTAAATTAGGTTTAATGTATTATTTTATATATTCAAACATATTTTATTTGTTACCATTTAAGTCAGTATCTTGGTTTGTATAGTGAATTTTTATCTGACTTAAAGGGATAGTTCACCCAAAAATGAGATTTCTGTCATTAAGTACTCACCCTCGTGTTGTTCCAAACCCGTAAGACCTTTGTTCATATTCGAAACACAAATTAAGATATTTTTGATGAAATCCGAGGGTTTCTCAAGTAGAACCCGGAAGCGCCGCACTGCATCTACAAAGTAAACAGCATAGGAGAATGACAGGGAAGAGACTAAATTGTTGAATAAAGTCGTTATTTTTATGTTTTTGCACAAAAAAAGTATTCGTCGCTTCATAACATTAGGGTTGCACCACTGTAGTCATGTGGACTATTTTAATGATGCATTTGCTACCTTTCTGGGCCTTGAAAAGTGCAATGACGTTGATGCCTATGTGTGGTTCAGATACCCTCGGATTTCATCAAAAATATCTTAATTTGTGTTCCGAAGATGAACGAAGGTCTTATGGATTTGAGAGTGAGTAATTAATGACAGAATTTTCATTTTTGGGTGAACTAACAATTTAATTTCTGAAACTGCTTTTCTCAAGACAGAAAGTTTTTATTTATCATATTGATGTGCATTTGCTTTCACAATACTGTGATCATCTGCATAATGAATGACTTATAAAGGACAAGGACTCATTTACAATACCACACACATTATATTTTTACATCTATCAATGAAACTTTATTATATTTATTAAGAACACCACCAGCAGAACTATAATTGTGTGTATTTACCTCACCTGCAGTGTTTGCTGCACAGGTTTAAACTTGCTGGTTCTCATTCTGAGGTTGTAGTTTGTCTCTTTGTTTTTTATCTGTCTCGACAAATCCTTAAGGCCTTTTTAAATTACAGGGTATGTCCCCTTTGATGAACCTTCCTGGTTTCTCTCCAAAACACATTGTGTGAATGTATGCATTAATAAAAGCAAGAATTTAGTTCCTATGCTTTTTCTTAGAAAGACAATGCCAAAGTGCACCACGATAACGAAAACAAGCTATACAAGTTCTATAAAGCCTCAAAACACATTTTTGAACTGCAGTACTTTGATGTTGTAGCAATACATTTATAAAGTATAAATATATGCACTGCATTAGTGGAGAATTATTGGTTAATGGGAGTATTTTGTGTGTGTTCTTAGCGGTGTGTTCCATGCCCTGTTTGAATGGAGGAAGGTGTATCCGACCCAACAGGTGTCATTGCAGCCAAGGATGGGGAGGATATGATTGCTCTAGGTAGGCCAAACATAAATAATATACATGATATATTCATATTAACACATTGCATAGAAAATTTTGACATTTGATGACCTATAGTATATAAACCTCAACACATTGTAATGTAATCTAGCCAATGTATTTCCACTAACTGTACAAGGAACACCGAAACACTCAGCTGGGAGATTCCCGTTGATTGTGAAAGACAAGTAAAGAAACGAGAAGGGAAATACAGATAAGAACCGACCTTCTCTGAGCTCTTCTTTGTGTGTCTGTATGTGAATTTATGTCTCTGGCACACCTAGTTTCAAGATAGCATATCTCTTACAATAAACATACATTTCCCAGGGCACTGCAGTTGGTTTCAATCCAATCACTTAGTTGGCAGAGGGATAGGAAAAGGAGACTGTTGCTATTTCTTTTGCAATTCATTCAAGTAATTTGCTCCTTTCTGATCTTTATTGCACTGATTCAGTGCCAATGGCAAGATTTTATTGAGCAAATACAGCTTCTCACTAGAGTACTATTGATCCGTTTCCAGCCAGTCGACTTGATAACCGCATCCCTCAGCTAATTAGACGCTGCAGTCAACATGGCTGGTTAGAGTGATTCCCAATTAGATTTATGTGAAACTTGGTCAATATAAGAAACAACTGAGCTTTAAAGCAATGTTCAAGGTCCATCTGTCTGATATGTAAAAGCAGAATGCATCAGTACCTCAAGCAAATATTATTTACCCATGCTTGAGGAAGGTATCACAAATGTTAGACATTATGGTGATAATATTTAGATCAAAAAATGGGTTTTAACATTCTTCATCTGATCTTTGATTATTATTGTTTTTCAGAAAAAGAAAATCTGGATACTATCATTTTTAATGTGCCACGCTACAAGAGTTCGAGTCTGAATGTGTTGGAACAAGATGGCCTAATGTCAGAAACTTGTACACAACACATTTTCTCTTTCCCTCCGAAAGTCCCAAGTGGTTTTGTAAATTAAAGCTGTATTTTTTCATGTAGAAAATGAAACAGTATTAAATATATGCTGCTGCTATATACATGAACTTGTATGATGTGTAAAAATGTTGATGTGATTGTCCAATGTACATGTATATAAACTATTCTTTTCATGTTTTTATTAAAACAGAAAACACAACTATATGAAACCCAACTGTAATTCTCATTCCCGCAGTTAATGATGAAGAATTCTCAATTAAACTTTCAGTTTGTTTTACCTGCCTGTCTCGTATGACTAAATAAACATTTGACTTGGATAATTTGATACACACAGCACAACACAAGAACATTGCAAAAGTCAACTTTTCATTTCTTGTTTTAATTTCATACAAAGCCAACATAACATACATTAGAGACAGCCATTGTAGAAGGCTAAAATAATTAACAAAATTAAAGTATTACCGCAGTTTCCGTATATAAAATAAAATAAAATCCAATATAAATGTAGCTGTCATAGAATTAGAGGATGAGAATGGTGTTTCTGTACTTGATTTCAACTTCTGAAATCGAGATCAGTAAACCTAGTCTGTGTATTTAGATACAGACATTTGGTTTGTATGTTTTTGTGTATGCTTGTTTGTTTCTCTTCATTTATGCATATTGATCTTCTCTTCCAGCTTAGATTGGTTTGATCCAGAAAATTCATCAATCTGCAAAACAATTGTTGAATCTCAGTTAGTGGGAACAAAAAGGTTAAACACCCAGCTTATAAAAACAGTTCCTCATAAGAGAACTGAAAGAAAACTGAAATAGGAATGATGTTTTACCTTCTTTCCATTCTTGTAGAAATGAAATGTTGGCATACATTTAATATCGCAGAAAGTGGCCACATCCTAGAAGAGAGAAAGAGGGAGTTGGAGGTCAGGTCTGAATAGGTTTTTCAGTCTGCCGTCTGATGATAAACATCTTTAATAGTGTCTTTTCATTTTGCTTTGCTAGTCTGACCACTTTTGTAAGAGATCTTTAGGGCTGAAATTACCTACGATGGCTGTCAAAATTTTAACTCCATTTTAACATGCTTAGGAAAATGCTTTGTTTCATATTCAAATCATCTTTAATTGATATTTTCCACCCATCGTAAATTCAGTCACAAAAAGGTCCACAGGACTGTGGGATGTGTTATCAGAATCTTCAAACGCTCTGCTTGCGTTTGCCATCTGTACCTTGCGATTTAAATGTCAGTCAAAAAGCATAACATTTTAACAAATCGCAAACATGTATAAAGAATTCAGTTCTCGAACACACACACACATCCTGTTATCTGCTTTGCAACTCAGCATTGTAATAATAGCTAGTGTTTGTAACCATAACAACATGGACAACCATCAGAATTGTCCCATTCTGGCAGCGTCTCAATCTACCTCTGATAAAACTGAATGACAGCCAATATCCTTTCTCAGCACTATCCTCTGAATCAAATAACGCACTATCAGCAAGCCGATCTGGAGAACAGCAACCAGCTGACGGGTGTGCTGGGATCCTCTAATGTGTTTGGGTCCTTTACAAAACGTTAGGCTGTATGTGAGTATCCAAATACATTATACTACACCAGACATCCTTGTCTACTCGAAAGAGATAGCAAGGCCAGTATTCAAATGAAAGTGAAACCCAGATGGGGAATCTATGTAAAAGGGTGTTTTGCTCATTTGCCTCAATTGTCTGTAGACTTTTGAGCGTATTCATCAGAGAAAAAAAGAGAGCAGGTGACTAACCTGTGCATCATCCACATCAACCTTTAGAAACACCACATTTTCATTCTCTTTTTTTTCAGACAGCCCCTGTGGAGGAAAAAAGAGGCGGTAGTAAAAAGCAAACCACAAAGCTCTTAATCAAAGCACTTCCTTTGAGCTTTAAATTTATGTTCCTTTCCGTTTCATCTGTGAAATTTGCATATGCTTTCTTTTATTTCCTAAACCAGGTACAAATGAATGTGTATCGAATGAATTCAAGTAAAAGTAAACAGCTGGTTAATGTTTTTATGTAGTTCACTCATGTGGGTAAGTTTGGGTTTTATTTCTTGTGGTTGGTTCTCAAGTACACCGAAATCTCAAAATAAGCTATGTATTGTCTTCAAAAAAAAAAACGAATCAGCACTTTTAAGGCTCTTTTTATCTTTTATCCCTTTATCAGGACTGCTTCTCATTTGCATTCTCTGAATGATTCATGCTTTAATTCTTAAGGAAGGTTGCCCAGACAACACAGCACAACAACAGAGCCACTCCCGGTGTTTCCGGAGGCCTCTGTAGAATAAACATTAGAATCATGACAGCTCCAGATGTCACTCTGAAACTCAGATGTGGTGACATATTCAGCAGCGAATGAATGCTTGCTCACTTTAAAGAATGGAGCGATGTTCTGGCAGGGCCCACACCATGTGGCTGTGAAGTCCACCACCACTAACTTGTCCCCGGCATTTTTCAGAGCATTGTCGAAGGCAGCCTGCAACAAAGAGAGAGGAAGGAAAAAGTTCATTTCATTTCCAAACTAACATGACACATTCCTTCCTGCTGAGGTTCACTGGAATGGACGATGAGTCATTATGCTGTGGGGTGATTGAGATTTACAAAAGAACCATAATTAGGCTTGTTAGGAAACGGGATGCATGCTCAGAAAGGGGTGAAAACCAGCTCATATCGTTTTCAGTGAAATCACACTTAAAGGGCATATTGCAGGTTAGCGCTTCGGTAAGTCAATGTATAGAAAAATAATGTAAGTACTAGATTTTCTTTTAAATATACCTATAAATACGCTACTTAGGCTTCTGGAGTAGTTTTTGTGAGAAAATGTTACTTCTGTCAAACCGGAAGTGACGTAACGGGAGGGAGTGTGGTCAATTAAAAAAAGAAAAATTCTTGTTAGTAAACCTGTGGACTCGATGTCCTGACAGCAACCTCCACAAAGGCAATAATTTACCATGACGATGATAAATTGAAATACAAAAACTACCAAAAACACACTGATTCACGACCGCTCCAACCTACTCTGCAACTGAGCCCCGCAAACGACTCCCTCTCGTGACGTAAAATGACGCGACATTTAAAAAAAGCCGTTTTTTTAAAGAAACGGTCACTTTTTCTACTAAATTTGTGCCCTCGTGTCCTGCAAATCATTTTTAAATCCTGCAGTACCTTTTCATATGATATTTTTCGTACAAGGTTATATATTCATCTCAAAAAACAATTTAACCTGCAATTACCACTTTATGGTAAAATTAATATTTAATTTTTAATTTAACATTTTGATGATGCAAAAAGATAATTTCATGTGTATTACATTCATTTAAATTTCTTCACGACTTCGTAAGCTGCATCATAGAGCAATTTAAAGAAAATCATGTTTGAGCATCTGATTTCGCATGTCTAGGACCAAAAAACTCAGAGCAAGAAGCTTGTGTGAGTACTAGCGATGTCGGATTCGTGAACGAATCGTTGGATTTTTCAAACCAATCTGGATGATTCGTTCACGAATCTGTCCGAATCGATCAGAGTTCATCACGGTTCATCATCACTGACTCGCAACTCACTGAACCGAGGACTCCGAACCAATGCCGGAAGTGATCGCTCTCACTCATTGACATATATGCTGCGTTCCAGGCAGGTTTTTGAGCCCGTAAGTCACGACTTCAAATCACGACTCACGACTTTGTAGTGTTCCAGGAAAGTCACGCCAAACTGCGTAAAATTGTAAACAAACCATCATGGCGGACCGTACGGGGATTATGCTAATTAACAATTATTATATCGCCAAAGGTGCTTACTCCTTGCTTATTTGAGGGAAACAGAGGAGGAAAACGGCGCATAAGGCAAGAGAAGCTGTTATACCTTTTATTTTACCGTGCACTTGCATAAACACCGCATCCGTAGGGGCTGCCATTGTTGTTTCGCGGCATATGTGACGTCAGAACCCGTAACTGGGAGTACATCGATCTAGTACGAGTTCATGGGTGGGAAGTCACGGCTTTAACTGCTGTTCCAGTGCACTTTCACGGGTAGAAGGTTGGAAAAACACGGGTTACGGGTTGCCTGGAACGCGGCAATACACGCGAGAGATCACTTCCGGCATCAGAGCGCGTTTTCAGACCTCACCAACCGGATGCTCAAGGCAGTTGGACATAGTGGTGTATTAGAGGTGAAAAATGATATAAATACTGTTCGGTTTCTCGCACAAACCGATCGTTTCGTGTCTTAGGACATCAATGTGTCGTCACGAGCCGCAGGGTTTAATTCGGATTTGTCTGTGCATGTTTTTTTTACTTTTATAGATGAAGTTCCCATTGCCATGCATTATACGACTGACAGACCGCAACGGTTGGAGTTAAAAATCATCATTTGTGTTCTACTGAAGAAACAAAGTCGCCTACATCTTGGATGCCCTGGGGGTAAGCACATAAACATCAAATTTTCATTTTTGGGTGAACTATCCCTTTAATTATCTACACAATGGCTTTTTAACTTCTAGAAAATGAAGTGTGCAAAATAGTTGTGTTTTGCTTTTTTATGTTTTTAATTAATTGCAATCATATTTAGTGCATGCAATTAGCTTATTTTGCTGTAGGAATAAAAAAAAAACCCTGACAATGTCACTGCTATATAAGTATTGTGGTATTTAGACACGTTTCTTACTGACACGCACCCAACTCGTACAGATCCTGAGCTGGTATTTTTGCGAATTTGTGGTGGCGTTGTGCGTTCGAATCATAGAGGTTCGAACTCGTAAATGCGATCTTTCCGACGCATCGAAATATAAGAAACTAGTACACCACAGATGTACGCGATGACATAAAGAACTGCTGAATCGGTCTCTGAAATGAACTCTTCGAAAGAACCGATTTGCTGAAATGAGTCAGATCTCCCATGACAACTGTCCAAGTGTTTCCACACGCCAGCTCTTTCTCACTGACAAACACTAATTAAATCAGAAGTTTTATGTCTTGTTTAAAAAGTAACTGAAAACAAATGCACTTCTCATTCCCTTACTTTCCATTATTGCGCTTTGCTTTGTGGTTCTGTGGAAAACAAAAGATGTTCTTGTGTGTAACGTTCCCACCCACATCAGTTTAGCGAGCACCGTTTCGTATAAAAAAAATAAAAATTAAAAATTAAACATGCGCTCGTCTGGCTTTTATAGCTTAATACTTTAAAACTTAAAAGAAGTTAATGATATTTTTTTTTATTTATACATCAGATGAAGTCAAACATAACCTATAAAGAATTACAGCCAAAGTTAAGGAAGCAGCTAAAATACTGGTATTATATTCTTACCTTATCCTCAATTATGAGAACCATTTTGTTGTCTTGTCTTCTAATGGACTACTGTGTAAGTCTTCCGAAAGCTCCTGCTTCATTGACAGCCAGAGTGGCAGCACGCGTCATTAGCGCCACATATAAACACTGTCACGGAACCCCACCTTCAATGAACACAACCATCCAATCATGGACCTCTGAAGTCCTCATAACCCCGCCTACCGCCACACACTACAAATATAGATAATCAGTTGAAATAGTTCAGTAGGCTAAATGCGATATTTGTGTAGGTTATGCACAGTTTGTGACATAAATATTTACATCACCTCTGTAACGAGTAAATCTATTTATTTATCTTGAAAAACAACCACTGTTCCCGGTTTTGTTATGAGCAAGTCAGAATGACTTGACAGATTCCGGGATTACTGTACGTGCTGTGGCGTCACCGAGAGTTGTGGTGGACTGCTAAACTGTGCAAAACCTTCTGTGGTTTTGTTGAAGAAACAGCTGCCCATTTATTTTATGATTGTAATTTAACCAATACATTTTGGGCTGATTTATGTTCCTATATTTTTACCCATACAAATGTAACCCATACCTTCACCCTTAAAGAAGTAATTTTTTACTATGAAAACCCAAAATAATTTTTTTATCTTGTATGCAAAATTCTTCATTCACAAAAAAAAGTGGCTTAAATCTCCCCTAAGCTTTCCTCATTTTCTTGCTTAATTTAACTCCTTTATTTTATCCCTCAGACTTATAAATAACAAAAAAAGTGCAACATTTTTGATATATTATGATGATTTATTTAAAGATGTGATTTAACCTGATTATTGTGCTTTTCTTTATTATTTCATATTGATGTATGCAAACTCAGGATATTTGTTTTCTGTTCTTTTATGATTATTCATTGTAACTGACGCAACCACACTTTATTTCCCTGATCCTGTGTGTATGTTCAAATTTTGCAAAAAAAAAAAACTGTACAAAACCTGAACATTCAATAGCCTACCTTTCACAAACTATCCTATTACAGAAGAAATCATCATATGAAGCTGGCATGTTCTCAAAATTAACATTATTTAATCTTCATAAGCAAATGGGTATGATGATAAAAACAGGACATGAGATTTCGTCATGGGAGTATTATTAAGTTTTTTTGGATGTTTTTTTTTTGTCACACTTCCTACATTTCATTTAACAGAATCACTGTGACTTCTGCTTCTGTGGACTATTCATTATTAAATAAGCTGAGCCTTAAGACAACATGTGCATTATCTTGAAAGCACACATCTGTAATGAGTAACAGTATTTAATTTAGATCCAGTCGTTAAGATATTCCTTGAATTCATGTCCTGTTGATGTTTAACCATATGTCCTCTAGCGGCTGTAACATGTAATCTGTTTTTTTTTATTTTTTACTCAATGTTAAAAGTACTTTACTTTTCTGTGGATTTAAGGTGAGACACCCCAGGTGAATAGGGTAAAAAAATAATAGATATCACCATACTTCCCCAGCTAATTGATTACATTAAAAATTGCAAAAAAAAAATTGTGTTACAAGTTTTCTAAAATCTTATGTTTAAATATGCAAATGGGGCATTATCTAATTAAATATGCGCTAATTTGCATACGTTTCTAGAACAAAAATCTGAATATTGGATGATGTCAGGTTCAAAATTCTCATTTAAGTTTTTGGACATATTAAATTCAAAGGTTTTTACAGAGGGAATTTTGGCTCTCTCTTTTTATCACACCATAATTCAGAAAATACTATGAACGGCCAGAAAAAAAAAATTTCACCCTTTTTTTAGGAATAAAATGTATAAAATCAGGCAACTTATATATCAACAAATCCCTCTGTAAAAACCTTTAGAATATAGATAGGAATAAAACTAAAGTTTGGTGTATGTAAGTTCTGGTGAAGTTGTCACGGATGGCACAGAGACAAGAGGGTTAGATCCAAATGCAGATTTAATTGGGTAATCCATAATCGTAGCCACAGCCAGGCAAGGGTCAAAATCCACAGAACAGTCCACAAAAAACAAAGAAAACACAAACAGAAGCCAGTGACCATAAACGAAACCTCGATAACAAAAGCAGAAACAAACCAGGTATAAACAGACAGACACTAATGATCAAACACAAAACAGCTGAGCGCAATGACGGGATAATGAGTCCGGGAAGTGGGTTATGGGAAATGAAGTCCAAGTGTGGTGAGGAACTAGTCCGGGTTGGAGTGCCCTCTAGTGGCTAACTAGGGCACTCCAACTGGTGATCATGACAGTACCCCCTCTCAACGGAGCGGCTACCAGACGCTCCACCTGACAAAACATAAAACAAAACTGTCAGGAGGGAGGTGGACTGGAGGAGGACCAGGGGGAGGGATGGAGGAAGAGGGGGAGGGATGGTGGGCCAGGTCCAGAGTCCCCGACTGAAGGCCAGGGGGGAGCCGGAGGAACAGACCATGCGCCTTACAAGCTAGCAAGGTCAGAGTCCTGGCTGAGTGCCAGGGTGGTGCTTGAGGAACAGACCAGGCGGGTTGCAGCAGGTCTAGAGTCCGGGGCTGAATGCCAGGGCGGTGCTGGAGGAACTGACCAGGCGGACGGCCTGGGCGGCGGCGGCAGGGCAAGGCGCTTGGGCGGCGCCGGCAGGCTAAGGCGCTTGGGAGGCGCAAGAACGGCCTCTGGTGTGGTCTCCGGGCTTACAACAGGCTCTGGGGAGGCCTCCGGGCCTTGAAGGATGAAGGAACTGGAACTGGAACTAGTCCGGGTTGGAGTGCCCTCTAGTGGCTAACTAGGGCACTCCAACTGGTGATAATGACAGAAGTGGAGATTTCTGACTCAGAGCAGGAGAAAAAACTTATTTTGAGAAAACAGCCTTTAAATATATTTACTGTAATTGAAATCTATAGACGCAAATAGATAAAGTGCTATAAAATACACTTAAAAGTGTATTTTGGATATTTTCTTTCCATCAGTCTGAAAAAACACTTTATGAAAAGCCAAAAGCACAAAATCTCAAAATTGACAGGGGCCTGAAAAAACAGTGTTTTTGCCTGTAGTGTCTCCCCTTAAAGTACATTACTTTGCGCCAGAACCATCAGTCCAATGCAAGACACTTTTGGATGTATCTAGTAATGAGCAAACCTGTTTTACTGTGGTTTTGTGCAGTGAGACACCAATATCATGTTTCAGAAGAAAGTCAACATGCAGTTCCCGGTTGAGCCTCAACAACTTAAACATGTAAATGTATTGGCAAACTTGTCTGGTTACACAGTTTAATTATAACTAACTCAACAATAACCAAACTATCTGTATGTAGGAGCCGTGACCTAGCAGTTGACATGTTTTGAATCTTGCGCCATGTGATAGAAATACGAAATGTACAGAAAATGCAGACTAAGGATGCTCAGGTCAAAGACCAGTCATATGATTAGCTTTGATCATTACAAACCAATCACCAGAACAAATCACAGTGAAGAAGACTTGAGTGACATTGATTTTTACTCAACTGTAAGACTTAAATGTGCATCTTTCTATTCATTGAGACTCACTCGGTTGATTTGACCAGTGATCTCCCGGCCATAAATAAAACTTCATTTCTACAAAGAGCAACTTGGAAGTCGTGTCAGGTATATGCTGCGCAGCTGAGAAATAGAAGATCCTACGCTCAAAAGTAACAGCTAAAGTGCGATTGAGGTAGTGATAGTAGCTTCTTGACAGGACGCCGTCACCATACTTCAAGGAAGTATTGTATTGTAAGTATTCAGGAATTCAGGGAATTACCTCAAGATACTGTAGTATTATATTAAAGGGTTAGTTCACCCAAAAATTAAAATTATGTAATTTATTACTCACCATCATGTCGTTCTACACCTGTAAGACACAAATTAAGATATTTTTGTTGAAATCCGATGGCTCCGTGAGGCCTGCATAGCCAGCAATGACATTTCCTCTCTCAAGATCCATTAATGTACTAAAAACATATTTAAATCAGTTCATGTGAGTACAGTGGTTCAATATTAATATTATAAAGCGACGAGAATAATTTTGGTGCGGCAAAAAAACAAAATAACGACTTATATAGTGATGGCCGATTTCAAAACACTGCTTCAGGAAGCATCGGTGCATAATGAATCAGCGTATCGAATCATGATTCGGATCATTATTTTGTTTTTTTGGTGCACCAAAAATATTTTCGTCACTTTATAATATTAATATTGAACCACTGTACTCACATGAACTGATTTAAATATGTTTTTAGTACCTTTATGGATCTTGAGAGAGGAAATGTCATTGGCTATGCAGGCCTCACGGAGCCATCGGATTTCAACAAAAATATCTTAATTTGTGTTCCGAAGATAAACAAAGGTCTTACGGGTGTGGAACGGCATGAGGGTGAGTAATTAATGACAGAATTTTCATTTTTGAGTGAACTAACCCTTTAACAACTAGGAGTTGTTTAAATTGTCAGTGGTGAAGTCAGATTTGTATTGAGAATTTCCACGACAGCCAGAAATAATGAACATTATTAATCAGACAGGGTATTTGTGAGAATATATGCCATTATAACCATAAATTCTGAGGCTTTACATGGCTTTATTTTTAAACATATTGCAGACAGTTAATATAATGACACTTGTTGTAACATATTTTCGACTACAAAAAGCACTTAGTAGACAAGTAATGGGTTTAATTTGGTTCCCTGGACCATTTAGACAATAGCCTTCCCAAGTCCATCGCCCTTCAGCATCTTCATGAAGGCAGTCGGCATGTTTTCAAAGCCAACAGTGACCACTTCTTTCGTCTTCAGCTTGCCCTGCAGGGAAACAGTTGAATGTGTCTACATACCAATTCACTTTCTCATTCACAGGCTGGTACTGACTGTTATAAGCTGCATAATGTCAATTATTCAATGAACATCTGGTCATGAGCTATAATAAGTATAATGATCAAATACTATTTCATTGTTTTAAGCAGTTTACCTCTTTCATCCATTTAAGCAATCTCTTGACAGATTCTTCATCTTTGTGTCTCCATCTTCTCGCCATAAAGCCTTCTACCATCAGTTGCCGTGTTATTATTTCATGGTGAGGATAAGGACCTATGAGACAGAAATTCAATATTCTAATGTTGCACTGTATAGCTTGCATTTTTCATATTCTCTACTGTCCTCTGGTGGTTGTAATTTGAAACTATTTAAAAGCATTGTGTTCTTTTTCTCTAAATTGTTTTATTCTAATATTAAAATGTGACATTGCGCACTACAATCAAAATACATAGAATACATAATCAGAATACATGCAAAAAACTGAACTGCCTTAGATTTATAAATGTGTCAGTGGCTGTTAAAGTATGAAATGTAAGGAGCCCTTAAAGCAACACCATGGAACATTTGCTCATGGTTCCCCATGTGGTTGATAAGCGCAATTGTCTGTTACCAGTGTTGTAAATACTGTTGCTGTATAAGCTTTCCCGTGGGCAGTACAACAGAGTACCTCAGAGATGACGTGTTTTTGTAGGCAAAACCCGGAAGCGAGTTAGCATTTTAGGACTTCCGGTTCCATCGCCCTAAAATGTATAGTTGCATCCCAAATTACGCACTATTCACTATGCACTTATACACTATGTACTCATCCATGTAGTGCGTAAATTGTATAAGGTTATTTTGTCATTTAACATCGGAGTCTGATCCTCCCTCCTCCTCCACTACGTAATTAAAGCTGCGACAGTTGAGTGCATGAAGTGTCCAACATTCCACACTTCGTTTTTTCCGTTAATTTAGTGCATCATCCGGGTATTTAAAGTGTACTTTTTCTTTTTGCAATTTTCAGTGTGAACGCACTACTCGCACTATTTATACTTAAAAACGTCATAGAGTAGTGCATAAGTTCGCGAATTGGGACGCACCTTATGGTTTTTTTTTTAATGGGTTTTTGCTAAATCACCTGAAATAAGGTCTGTGATTAACAAAGCCTCTAAATATTTTCACGTTTTGATCTATGACATAAAACACACCTGTTATAACCCGCTTGTGATTTTTTTAAACCTTTATTGTGTCTTATAAACGGCGGTTGCTAACAAGTTGCTAAAAGGGACTACTTCCTTTGGCGGGGACTTTAGACGTCATCATGACAAACAGGACATTTGGACAGAATTTCTCATGAAAAAGTGGATATGTATTCATGCACAGTGCAGATCATAATCAGCGAGCATGTTTTTAAATAAAGTTTGAGGAAGCTGGTGGTGGTGACGTTGATCCACGACCATGGTGTGCTGTAGTCCGTTTATAGCCTACTGTTAGCTTTTTATATCTGACCACTTTATTTAGGCTTCAAAATGTATAAATGTTGTGTTAACTTGTAAAGATTATCTTGACAGACAAAACGTGTAAGTGTCATAACCCTTTGTTAAACACACAGCTTATTTTTTGCGATTTTCCAAAAGTCTATGGGAAAAATGCACAGGCTTTCGATCGAGGGAACCCGTGCGCTGCTAACTTCCGGGCTGGCCTCTAAAAACACGTCATCTCTGAGGTACTCTATACACGTGAATTTGTTGACTAAGTTGACAGAACAGATTAACGCAGAAACCTTGTTTGGAAGCCATCTCCACTGACCAGGTAAAGTAGCCCGTGATACACTATCCTACAAATATCATTACATAGTTTTATTTATTGTTACTTCAGAACTGAAAAGTACAATGACAAAAAGAACAGTATGTTAGCCTAGTTTTTTTTTTTTTGCTCGCATAGTTCGTATTTAGCATTGTTTGCAAAGGGAAAAACTACATAGTGTTGCTTTAAAGACGCATGGTGATGCAAAAAAATGAGATGGTTGGAAAAATTTCGCAAAACATTTGTGTTTTCCCTCAAGCAAGTTTTTCAGGTAAATGAAAAGCTTTTAAATATAATTTTTCTTCTGGTCTCTCTCTTCTTTTCTTTTTTTTCTTATTTTTTTGGCATCTCCATGTCCCTTTGCTTGTAAAAACAAAAAAATTAAAAAAATAAAATAAAATTAAGACATACACATCTGAGGTGCTGTGTCATTGTATGTGGCTATTGCACCGCAGACTAGAGGTGTGCGATACCGCTAGATTTGGTATCGATCCGATACCAAGTAAATACAGGGCCAGTATCGCCGATACCGATACCAATACCGATACTTTTTAATAATTAAGGTGGATGCGTCTTCAACCTAATCTAAATGAATTTTCATGACTTTTAATTTGTTTTTGTGATTTGCATTTTGGGTTATTAATCAGTACTACAAAAGCTTTTGTTCAGAAACAACTTTTGGTTACTTCTGTTTTATTTAAATAAACAAAGTTACAAAATGATTACTTCACAAATATAAAAAATGTAAAAACAAATTCTCTTTTCAAGNTTTATTTAGGCTTCAAAATGTATAAATGTGTTAACTTGTAAAGATTATCTTGACAGACAAAATGTGTAAGTGTCATAACCCTTTGTTAAACACAGAGCTTATTTTTTGCGATTTTTTTCAAAAGTCTATGGGAAAAATGTACAGGCTTTCGATCGAGGGAACCCGTGCGCCGCTAACTTCCGGGCTGGCCTCCAAAAATACGTCATCTCTGAGGTACTCTATACACGTGAATTTGTTGACTAAGTTGACAGAACAGATTAACGCAGAAACCTCGTTTGGAAGCCATCTCCACTGACCAGGTAAAGTAGCCCGTGATACACTATCCTACAAATATCATTACATAGTTTTATTTATTGTTACTTCAGAACTGAAAAGTACAATGACAAAAAGAACAGTATGTTAGCCTAGTTTTCCCTCAAGCAAGTTTTTCAGGTAAATGAAAAGCTTTTAAATATAATTTTTCTTCTGGTATCTCTCTTCTTTTCTTTTTTTTCTTATTTTTTTGGCATCTCCATGTCCCTTTGCTTGTAAAAAAAAAAGAATAAAAAAAAAATAAAAAATTAAGACATACACATCTGTGTCATTGTATGTGGCTATTGCACCGCAGACAGCGATACGACCACCTGGCTTCATGTTTTTCAGTGCTGCTGTAAAGAAGGGCCCTCCCACCTGGAGAACATTACACACACACACAGATTTCCTTCATTTGAAATGTGACCAATTGTGATATTTTATCTGAGAGCTTATAAAAATCATAAGAATATGTGTAGCAAATAATAAAAAAAACCCACATATAATGATAATTACATTCTCAAAGTAGCAGTCGTATCCTTCAGGTGAAGCTTTCTTCAGTGCTTCCTCCAGTGAGGGGACAGTCTTATAGTAAAAGGCCTGGTCAAAGCCCAGCTCCTTCAGGTACGCAACCTTGTCATCACAATCTTGTCATTTGCTTTAGCCATGATTGTATGTCAAAAGCTGCACAGGCAGTTTTCAAACTGGAAGCTGTTCTGAGAGAGAACAGCACCTGCTTTTATTGGAGTGATGACAATGACTCTCACATAAAATGTCTTTATTGACATAAATAAATTGACATGACGTTGCTAATTCTTGTAACCTTTATACTGTTATTAATGGGTGAGGTACTGTATGTCTCACCTGACTCAGTTCACCAAATATCAGAATACATTTTTTGAATGCACAGTCAGCATGACTTTGAAATTACCTCATAACTATGACACCGCATATCAAATCATCAAATCAATGTTGTTATTCCATATTTACCATTAAAATTAAGTCTGTCATTCTAAAATGTATTTAAAAATGCATTCTTAATCAACACACATGCAACACAAAAGCTATTGAAATTTTGTCATGGATGAAATACATGAATCTTTCCTTTCCAATGTTTCTTCATGAACATTTACTATGAACTACAATTTCATAGAGCCACAAGATGTCAGTGTTCACTAAGGTGTTAAAGGAGACATTTGTGTTGTGTCATTGTACATCATCGCCCAATCCTCAGTGCAGGTCGTAAAAATACTTATTTTTAACTTACATTTTTTAAGCTCATGTAAATCCTCTGTTTATAT
Source organism: Anabarilius grahami (assembly GCA_003731715.1). Classification (NCBI taxonomy): domain Eukaryota; kingdom Metazoa; phylum Chordata; class Actinopteri; order Cypriniformes; family Xenocyprididae; genus Anabarilius; species Anabarilius grahami. The sequence goes on from RJVU01071502.1 coordinate 9,328,126, forward strand.
CAAAATAACTTTCTTAGAGAACTTGTCTCTTTAGAAACTTCTAAAAAGATTGTAGCATCAGTCTGTAACTCTCATATTGTTGTTGGAAACTTAAGACTCTTATAAACAGTTAAAAGGGAAGCCTAATCAGATTCACAAGATAATGGTTAGATGAAAATATTACTTTTATTGCAAAGAAACCTTATAATCTTGCTTATCGAATTGCTTAAGTGTCATAAAAAAAATCTTACTCACTCATTAATGATTATATGCTGTTCATGACTCAGCATATTAGTTTTTCTTTTTATGACAGCATTAAAAAATGCTGAATAATTCTGAGCCACAGTCATTTAAGACTTAATAGACATATTTTAATCTTGGCATAAAAATCTTTCATATGTTTATATTAGGGAAAAAATCATTTTATTTCTGGTTTGTGCATATTTGTCCTAGCGGAGAAGGAAAATGTGACACTCGTTTACAAAAATCAACTTTATTTGTAAACCAAAATAAAGGACACAACATTATCAATGCAAAATCAATGCCAAAAATAACACTGTTGTTTTTAAACCCAACTGTGACATGTTCCTTACACTTCAGTTTTCCCTGTAAACCACCAAATCAAGAGAAACTGCATCATTTTCCATATATGAATATTAAGATAAAGTTAGTATTAGACATATTTAGGTTTTATAGTATTAACCAAACATTCTGATTTACCTCTTGCATCCAGGTCAACATTCGCTTTAGAGACTCCTCATTTTTATGTTCCCACCTGGTCATCAAGAAACCTTCCATTTTCAGCTGCTTAAAAATCATGTGCATGTGTGGATAAGGACCTAAAAAAAGACATACACATTAATCACAGCTGTAAATGAACAAGAGTCTAGGTCTACCCAATTCAGCACTCTTACATAAAATGTCTTTATTGACATAAATAAATTGACCTGACTTTGCAAATTCTTGTACTGTTTATACTTGTACTTTATACTGTTATTAATGGGTGAGGTACTGTATGTCTCACCTGACTCCGAATACACCAAAGATCGTCTACCATGGGCTTTCAATATTTAAATAGTTTTATCTGCATTAAATATAAATAACGCATTTTTTTTGTCCTTAACATTGTGAACAATATTCCAGGAGATAAGGTATCACCCTAGTTACCCCAGAACTGCATATTTTGGATGTAATCAGGTGNTGATTTACCTCTTGCATCCAGGTCAACATTCGCTTTAGAGACTCCTCATTTTTATGTTCCCACCTGCCCACCAAGAAACCTTCCATTTTCAGCTGCTTAAAAATCATGTGCATGTGTGGATAAGGACCTAAAAAAAGACATACACATTAATCACAGCTGTAAATGAACAAGAGTCTATGTCTACCCAATTCAGCACTCTTACATAAAATGTCTTTATTGACATAAATAAATTGACCTGACTTTGCAAATTCTTGTACTGTTTATACTTCTACTTTATACTGTTATTAATGGGTGAGGTACTGTATGTCTCACCTGACTCCGAATACACCAAAGATCGTCTACCATGGGCTTTCAATATTTAAATAGTTTTATCTGCATTAAATATAAATAACGCATTTTTTTTGTCCTTAACATTGTGAACAATATTCCAGGAGATAAGGTATCACCCTAGTTACCCCAGAACTGCATATTTTGGATGTAATCAGGTGTTAGATATAGGAAAGATGACCTCAACGTGTAGGGCCGATGGGCCTCAATTCCAGGGGGCCTAATGTAGATTTATTCTCAGTGTTAAATGTTCAAACTTCCAGGATTGTAGTAAATTTCATTCAACAGACATTCAAACAATATGAATATTACTGGGTGTGTGGTAAACTTCAATAATGTTAGGTTTGTGGATAAAAACTGGTTTCATTTTCTGATTTGTTATCAGAAATATCAGAGTACATTTTTTGTTTGCACAGTCAGCATGACTATGAAATTACCTCATGACTATGACACCGCACATACCATATAGGAGTTGTCCAAGAAGCCTGAATCAAATCAATGTTGTTATTCCATTAACCATTAAAATGAAGTCTGTCATTCTAAAATGTATTTAAAAATGCATTCTTAATCAACACACATGCAACACAAAAGCTATTGAAATTTTGTCATGGATGAAATACATGAATCTTTCCTTTCCAATGTTTCTTCATGAACATTTACTATGAACTACGATTTCATAAAGAGCCACAAGATGTCAGTGTTCACTAAGGTATTAAAGGAGACATACATTTGTGTTGTGTCATTGTACATCACCGCCCAATCCTCAGTGCAGGTTGTAAAAACACTTATTTTTAACTTACATTTTTTAAGCTCAAGTAAATCCTCTGCGTTTATATTAAAATAACTTTCTTAGAGAACTCGTCTCTTTAGAAACTTCTAAAAAGTTTGTAGCATCAGTCTCTTACTCTCATATTGTTGTTGGAAACTTAAGACTCTTATAAACAGTTAAAAGGGAAGCCTAATCAGATTCACAAGATAATGGTTAGATGAAAATATTACTTTTATTGCAAAGAAACTATATAACCTTGTGTGGTAGATTTTTCCCCTATGCACCTGACTTAAGTTTGCCTGATCCTGGGGCGTCTCCTAGTCGACACCCAATAATATTTCGATCAACGTCTTGATCTTTTTAAACCTAGTGCTCCCTAACTTGCTGCGCAGCAATAACCAGAGACTCCAGTTGTTGTCCTTCAAAGCTTTTAATCACAGCCGGGAGGGTTCTCATCAATCCCAAAGAATCTCTCCCTGATCAAAGGAATACATCAAGTTTTATAGGATTTCAGGTACTCTCACAGTCAGTATAGTGTGATCTATTACTCATAATCATCATCAGTCTTAATATGATTGGTTCAGATTTAAGAAAAATTACTTAGTTCCTCTGCCCAAAAAATATTTTTTTCATATCACCAGGTTAATAGTTTATTGATTACTCAACAGGTCAAAACTATTTTCATAGACTATTTTTTTAAGGATGCTGTCTAGCCAGCACAGCAGAATTTTTCCACTTGTTACAACACTCAGTCCAAGTGACTATTTCTCTATTTCAAAGTTAGCTTGTTAGGCCTGTAGAAGAAAAGAAATGGTAGTTCCTAATTAATTAGTTCAAAAATTCCATCACACCTTGCTTATCGAATTGCGTAAGTGTCATAAAAAATCATGCTGTTCATGACTCAGCATATTTAGTTTTCTTTTTATGACAGGATTTAGAAATGCTGAATAATTCTGAGCCACAGTCATTTAAGACTTAATAGGCTTATATATTTTAATCTTGGCATACAAATCTTTTATATGCTTATATTAGAAAAAAACAAAACATTTTATTTCTGCTTTGTGCATATTTGTCCTAGTGGAGGAGGAAAATGTGACACTCACTATCAAAAATCGTACAAAAACTTTATTTGTAAACCAAAATAAAGGACACAACATTATCAATGTAAAATCTAACATTGTTGTAACATGAGTAAACCACTGAAGAACTTGACTTCAGACTTTAACAACGGCCTTTCCAATGTTTTCCCCCTGGAGCATCCCCATGAATGCAGCGGGCATGTTTTTAAACCCAACAGTGACATGTTCCTTACACTTCAGTTTTCCCTGTAAACCACCAAATCAAGAGAAACTGCATCATTATCCATATATAAATATTGTGATAAAGTGAGTATTAGACATATTTAGGTTTTATAGTATTAACCAAACATTCTGATTTACCTCTTGCATCCAGGTCAACATTCGCTTTAGAGACTCCTCATTTTTATGTTCCCACCTGGTCATCAAGAAACCTTCCATTTTCAGCTGATTAAAAATCATGTGCATGTGTATATAAGGACCTTTTAAAAAAAGAGATACACATTATCACAGCTGTAAATGAACAAGAGTCTATGTCTACCCAATTCTTCATGTTTAATTTTATGCTTCAATAATGGTGACTATACATGTTTTGCATGATTCACATTAAGGTATTGACTCTAGTGTAAAGGTCATTCAAAGCACCCTCTCCTGAACGGTGTTCGAAATCGTCCCATATACCCTCATTCACTATTCCCTACATTACTCCACTAATATAGTCCACTTAAAGGAGTGAACAACAATGATTGAATTCGGACACTGAGCGCACTGGAAGGGCTGCCGCTTTGCGTAGTTTCTGCTCGCTGTTTAATATTCATTTGAGACTTAGCAAACTGGAAGCTCCAGTAATAATGAAAAGAATTATCTTGAACTCAAACATACACACTAGCATGTATATGCCTTAATTAAACAATTTAATAATCAGTTAAAAAGGAATGTATACCTGTATGATATTATGGTGTAATATCATTTGGATTTGGAAAAAGGATGGATGGATGATTGACCTGATTAACTAGGGCCATCTTCCGGCGAGTCGCGGGAATGCATTCGGCACTACACTCACAGTGCATTATGGTTATTCTCTGGCTGTTGAGTTTACATCAGTTGTGCGTTTGTAATTGCAATGCATAATGGGACTGAATAAGTGCACTTGATAACGTCCACTATGGGCCCTATCACAAATGGCACCTAAACCCTCACGGTCTTCCTCTGAGTCCGAACTTTCACGGCGTAATGGCGCTTTGACTGCCGGGTAAAGTCCTCTGCGTAGCTCACAGTCTTGTGGCCTCAGCAGAAGTGCGCATCGAGGGCGCATAGCAGCCGCAAAGGGGCGCTCACGAGCACCCTTCTTTAAGCTTGAATGACGAATGGGACACCCTACGGTCTTGTGGACTTAACGGACACACGCACGCAGTGGCCATTGTAAGTCCACAAAACCGAAAGTGCACATGAAGTGTGCCATTTGGGACAAGGCCATGGTTTCAGACACCACTACAAATGGCTGTCCACTCAAATAGAGCCCTATTTAAAGGGATAGTTCACCCAAAAATGAAAATTTGCTGTTAATTTACTCACCTTCAGGCCATCCAAGATGAAGGTGACTTTTTTGCTTAAAGAACAGTAAAGAAGATTTTTAGCTTATTTTATTCATATAAATGGAAGTCGATGGGTTCAGTCGCTTTGAGATTCATTGACGATACATTGAGGTCTTAAGAAGCAAAACGATCGGTCTATGCAAGAAACTGAACAATCTAGTGTTACATCGAAATCAACCATTGTGATGACCGGAACTTTTAAACAGCTTTCGACGTTCGTAATGCTGGTAAACACGCGCCCTTCCCTCTCTGTAGTACACAAACAGCGTAAGCTCACGTGTGAGGTCGCTCCCATGCCTACGTCATTATGCGATAAGAAGCTTGCACTTCAGACTGTCGTGAACGCGGTCAGGACCATTTGCCAAGGCTGTGAATTAGAGGTAAAAATGTTGGAAATAATGTTCAGTTTCTTGCATAGATTAAACGTTTAGCTTCTTAAGACCTCAATGTATCGTCAGGAGCCGCGGGTATTAATTTTGTTTTGTCTGCATGGTTTTTTTTATCTCAAAGTGACGGCACCCACTGATTTCCATTATATGAATCACTGAGGACCACGGTTTCAGCTAAAAATTGTCTTTACTGTTCTACTGAAGCAAAAAAGTCACCTACATCTTGGATGGCCTGAGGGTGAGTAAATTAACAGCAAATTTTGATTTTTGGGTGAACTATCCCTTTAAGTCAATAGGGGGCGATTTCGGACACAGCCCAGGTTAAAAGCACCATGAGAATCAAACACATAAAAGAGACACAAACCTGTTTGTGGGGTGGTATCATTGTAGAGTGAAATTCCTCCACAAACAGCAATACGCCCAAAAGCCTTCATCTGCGGAATAGCAACACTCGAAAAAGGGCCACCCACCTAGAAACCAAACCAAATCAATGAATAATCAAGATTACAAAGTTGTCTTTTTAAAATGAAAAAGGTCCACAAAAAGGTATTGTTATTTGAGTGTTAGTATCAGAAAATGTATTAACCTACTAGTATCAATCAGTTCTTACATTCTCAAAGTAGCAGTCGTATCCTTCAGGTGAAGCTTTCTTCAGCGCTTCCTCCAGTGAGGGGACAGTCTTATAGTTAAAGGCCTGGTCAAAGCCCAGCTCCTTCAGGTATGCCACCTTGTTATCACTTCCTGCGGAACCCACAACCTTGCAGCCTTTAAGTTTGGCAATTTGACCGGCTACAGAGCCCACCGCCCCTGCGGCTGCATTCACCAGTAAGGTTTCTCCTGATTTGATGGCACAGACCTCCTCCAAACCGTAGAGTGCAGTCAGCCTGTGGTGCACAGTTATTTATTATCATTCATGTATCCTTTTATCATATACAATTTGATTACTTTGTGGTGCCTCAAATAAAAGAAGATCAAGTACAATTTGTAAATAAGTTGAAACAGGATTGCATCAGAATCAAGGTCCGTTCAGACCAGGAATAATAACTATAAAAGATAACCATATTAGCAACCACAAAAGCACACAATAACTTTCTGGTTTTTATAAGCGTGCACTGCGGTAAAGTCTGCTGCTTTAAATGCTTGAGCATTTTGATGTTGGATAGGTTCTGATTGGCTGTCAATGTTTCTATCCTTCATCAACTAAATAAATTGCAAAAAAATCTGAAAGTGATTCCTAAAATATTGTTCCTCTATGTCGCTATCATTATAGTTGTGGTGTGGACTTCCCTATTCTTATAGAATGAGAACGATTATTAAAACTTTTTATTACGTGGCTCTGTGGAATACTTGATTCTGATTGGTCATTCGCGTTTAAAGAGTTAATAAAATATTTAGACTCAGATCAATATTTCATGTATAATTATTTACTTATGTGGCAAGTAGCCATGTAATAAGCGGGATAATGTACAGAATAAACCCTTTTATTGCAGAATAAACCACTCCGCTTCACGTCAGGGTCCTGATCACCCTGTCTGGGTTTATTCTGCGATAACAGGGATGTACATTATCCCTTATATATAGTTATATTTATCATTATCACCCTTGGTTTAAAAAGGGTTTTACAGTTAATTTTTTTCTGCTTGAAAATCTGACATCCTGCATTGTTGAATGCCTCCTATTTAATTTATGCTTTCTTTTTGTTAAAAGAAATAAACACAATCCATTCGCTATCGACCAAAAACACTTCTGTGAACATGCTTAAAAGTGATCCAAAACTAATCACACTAAGCAAATTATGTTGGCAACAAATGTTTGTTGCGTAAAGCCAGAAGTGAATTACAAAACACATTTACTTTTCCCAGAACACTAATGTCTACTTACAACATCTGTGATGCTATTTAATGTGCTCAAACGAAACATCAGATAATGACTAGTATATCACAGTGGATTAAGCCTTTGACCTATGTGATGGAATTTTTTAATTAATCACAACTAAGATTTATTTTTCCTTGCAGCAATAACATTTATATGCTCTTGAAACCTACATGTCCTCAAACCTTGGGCCTAAGTCAGTGTGTGTCTGAATCATGTCCAAATATAAGAAAAGGAAATGAAACTTGGAGACAGCTAGACAACCATCTAAATAGCCCCATGATAGTGAGGAACAAACGAACTAATAAACATGATTTGGGAAGATTGCTTTACCTAGCAACAGAGGGGTTTGACATATGAAGAACCAATCATATTGTAGAATGCTTTGCCATGCTCCTATCCTATATAAACTGTTGTATTCTTTTTGCTGGTGGGATTCTCTGTGATTGATATGAGGTCCTCCGGCCGTGATTAAAGCATATTCTAAGGCATAGTCTGGAGTCTATCTGGGTTTTTGCTGTGAAGCATGTTGGGGAACACTAGAGACCTTATTCCCAAGTGATAGTGTTCAAAAGGGTCATGACGTTGACCGACTCAGCCGACATCGATTAGGAGACACGCTAGAGTATAAATTATTTAAGCGTTGATTAGGAGACGACCCAGGTAAACATAAGTCAGGTGCGTACGGGAAAATCTACTACACCTACCTTTCCAAGACCATCTGGAAAAGAAACAATTGTGAGTTTGAAAGAAGCAGTGGGTTTTACCCTGGCATGCCCATGGCTCCGACAGCATGGGAGAGGGGGACATCTTGAGGCCAGTCATCCAAGACTTTGGTGAGATCACTCCCATCTGACACAGTATGTGTTCTCCAACCACATTGACCAACCACATGACAGCCCACAGGAAATGAAAGATTATTACTTTTAATCACCCTATAGTCAAAATAGAAGAAAGAAGAGACATTGATTGTCAAATTAAATGATCAAGTTAAGAAAGTGAAGATTTTTTATTTTTTTTTGAAAGTGGTTTATAAACCACCAACTCCAATATAATTTATAGTCGGTATGAAACGAAAGTTGTGATAATCTTTTATTCCCTATTGTGACATAACTAAATGAAACAACTTGTTGAACAAGAAAATAAAAAAAGTAGGGTGGGACTTGATTTTATCCATCAGGAATTTAACGGATTTTTGTGGTTTGCTATTGCTGCAATCTCATGTGAGTGACAGGTTGTCCTAATGTCCTTGCAAGACAGGGGGGAAGTTACTTTTATTAAAGATTACAAGGGCATGTGAATTAAAAAAATAATGATGTGCACAGATAAAACATTTAAAATAAACATTGCAATATTCTATAAAAAAAGAATTGTCCATTTTGATTCTGTGACTTTAAAAAGGAGAGGCATTGTCCCATTCAAAAGTAACGTTGTATAAACAAACTGATGGGCTCGTTTGCTGTGGTCCGAGCCCGGGCGCCAGGGGCGGATATAGAAAATGATATATAGCATGGCAAAGGGGTGGCATGAGGTCTATGAGGGGTGGCAACACCAAAGCAAGCGCCCATGCATAGTTTTTGGAGATTTATGGCCTTGATTTTGACTGGTGTGTCTTCTTATTGATTTCATGTTATTGTTTCGTCGGATGGCAAAAAGACCTTTATCCATGATGAAAGTGGAGCGGACGATCGGAGAATCGGCTCGCCAAAAAAATGTATGAATCTCAGACATATTCGGATGGGATTACATTTCTCAGAGGACTTCTGAGTTAGCCGAGAAGCAGCAATTTTCCGATTCCGATTCTGTGTGATTTTGATTCACAAAGAACCGGTTCATAATAAGAGTCATTTGTTAATGAAGCTGCCTACACTGGGCACGCTGCGTGCACGTGCAACCATCATGCACAGTTTATTGAAAGATGTTTTATTGCCATTATTTTGCATTACGCTGTCTTTTTTTTTTTTATGTAATCACACTGAAGCGCCGCTGATTAAAAGCAGTACTTGAAACACTGCTAACATTTAGATTTTATTCTGTGATAATTCTAAGGGTGGCAGATGGGGTGGCAAAGCTTTTTCTTAGGGTGGCAGTTGCCACCCCATGCCACTCCGGTAGATCCGCCCCTGCTGGGCGCGATTATTCCCGGTGCTCCCCGCAGCGTTGGTCTGGTTTCACACTCAAATTGATTCTGTCGAACCCTGGTGTGTTTGCGTTCATCTTACGTCATCATAGACGTGCACGGCGCATGATAGAAAACAGAATGCGGGTCAAAAAAATGTGTTTTTTATTAATTTGGTGACATTATATGCAGCGGAGTAAATCAAACATACTCGGTTACTGACGTAACCTCAGTTCTTTTAGATACGGAACGAGTACTGCGTCGAATGTCTCATTATACATAAGACGAGGTGCATATGGGGAAAACTCCTTTTTTCTCTGATTTCTGAAGCCTATTTTAATCACGCAGTGAAACTGCATGGCCATTGGTTCGTGAAGTTTAAGTAAAGCACGAGCCAATGGTGAGCGAGCCTGCTCGAGCCCGCCAAAAGGGGCGGAGTATCGGGCTATATAAGTGGCCGTCTCACCATGGCAAATCGATTTAATTCGGCTGAAGCGACGGCATGAGGCATCCCGCGAGTAGCGCTGCAAAGTACTCAGTACTCGTTCCGTATCTAAGGGAACCAAGGTTACATCAGTAACCGAGTACATTCCCTTTCGATACTACACCCGTACTGCGTCGAATGTCTTATTATACATAAGACGAGACGCATATGGGGACAGTTCAATCACACCGTGCTACACAGGGGGACGACAGAGCATCGGACCAAAGCACTTAAAAGGGCTCGTGCCAGATACCTATAGGACAGGACGGCCCGGACAACGGGGACTGAAATACTGTAGTCATCCTCCCAATCCCATATAGCCAAGGCGCCAGTAGGGCCTAGGATGCACATAGTGGGCATAAAATGTAGTTATACCCGGACATGGTTGGGGACATCACAGAAAAAAACATAAGCTAGTCACAGCGGTGAGGCTTACGCAGAAAGGACCCGTGTCTGAAGTGCAGGAAAGTCCAGGTTATAAAACCTGACAAATGTGGACGGTGAGGCCCAGCCAGCCGCCGCACAGATATCGGCGATGGAAACGCCACAGGACCGTGCCCACGAGGAGGCCATGCCTCTCATGGAATGCGCTCTTACGCCTAAAGAGCATTGAAGGCCTTAAGAGGAGTAAGCGAGCGGTTTGGCATTGAAAATCCATCTGGAGTCTGGGATTTGTGACCGGAAGACCTTTCGTGTGGCCACTGAAGCAGACGAAAAGCTGTTCTGCCTGGCGAAAAGAGGCGGAACGGACAATATAGGCCCTCAGGGCCCTGACAGTACAGAGTAGGTTCAACTCCTGATCATCCTGAGGAGGAGGAAGAGCAGAGAGAATAACCAACTGCGCCCTTCGGGATGTATCCATGTCTTGTTTTCAGGACGACCTTGGAGTCGTTAGGCCTGAATTCAAGGCAGGAGGGGCTCACAGAGAGCGCCTGCAAATCTCCCACACGTTTAACCGATGCTAAAGCATGCAGTAACGCGGTTTTCAGCGACAAGGGATGTAAGTCGGCAGTCTGGATTGGCTCAAAGGGAGGGCCTTTGAGAACCACGGATAGTTCCCAGGTAGGAACCATGAGGGGACGGGGAGGGTTCAACCTCCTGGATCCATTAAGGTAGCGAACAACCAAGTTGTTTCTCCCTATCGACTGCCCTGCTATAGGAGCATGAGAGGCTGCTATAGCTGCGACATAGACCTTAAGGGTAGAGGGAGTACAGCCTCTATCTATTAAGTCTTGAAGGAAGTACAATTTCTGTGATATAGACAATATCTATGGGGTGGAGCGACCATTCCTCTGAGGGAAGGTTGTTCTGGAACAACATGTCCGCCCCTGTGTTCAGTACGCCCTGTACATGCGCTGCTCTCAGTGAGAGCAGGTTGCATTGGGCCCACGCTAGGATGGTTTTAGCTAGAGTGAAGAGGGGCTTTGAAGAGAGCCCGCCCTGGTGATTTATGAAGAACACCACTGTCATGTTGTCTGATCGGACCAAGACGTGGTGTCCCATTAGAAGAAGAAGGAAGGCTTGGAGAGCTTGATATACCGCCATAATTTCCAAACGGTTGATATGAAGCTCCCTTTCCAGGCCGTTCCAAGTGCCGAGGGCCAGATGGTTGTCACACAGAGCACCCCAACCCATCTTGGAGGCATCTGTGAAGACAACCTTCCTCCTGTTCATCATCCCGATTGCCACGCCCTGCTTGAACCAGCAGGGGGTCTTCCAAGGGGCCAGGGTAGCGACGCACGCCTGGTTCACCTTGAGCAAGCAGCGACCATGTTGCCAGGCTTGGGACGGGACTAGTGGCTTCAGCCAGAACTGCAGCGGGCGCATGTGAAGCAGGCAAGACCTAGCATCTTCTGAAATGCTCTGAGTGGCCGAGAAGCCCGGGCGTAAAGGTTTCCGCGAGCTGCTGAATGGCCAGATATCGTTCTGGCGCGACCACGGTCCTCATGCGGGCCGAGTCTAAAATTATCCCCAGGAACAAGACACATTGGCTGGGAGATAATGAGCTCTTGGGAAAATTGACCCTGAGCCCCAAGCACTCCAAGTGGTTAAGGATGATGGATATGTGAGATATAAGCTCCGCCTCCGACTGAGGTAGAACGAGCCAGTCATCGAGGTAGTTCGAGGTATCTGTCTTACAGGGAAAGAGCCACATCCATGCACTTCGTAAAAGTGTGGGGAGCTAGGGACAGCCCGAACGGAAGGACCGTGTATTGATATGCCACCCCTTCGAAGGCGAATCTCAAGAATTGCCTATGATGGGGGGCTATCTGGATGAAAAAATAAGCATTTTTCAGATCCAGGGTAAAGAACCAATCTCCCGGGCGGATTTGCCGAAGATTCGCTTCAAAGTGATCATTCTGAATGAGTGCTTTATCAGGGCCCTGTTCGGATGTCTGAGATCGAGGATGGGTCTGAGACCGCCATCGTTTTTGGGAACTAGGAAGTAGTTGGCGACCTTTGTTTTCCATCCAATGGCGGCGGGCGGGCACAGGTGTGCGCCCACAGATTCGTCCAAAGGAGGCAGCTTCTCATAACCGTTCTGCTCAGCGCCGTCAACAGAAGTGAGAGTGTGAGAGGCAAGAGGATGTAGGCGGGCTGAGTATGGGGCGCACCACGACTTTGTGAGCTCATCATGGACCTCAGGTAAGAAGGGTGCTGCGTGTCGGTTCATGAGGCGCAGACCACTCCAGACCCGAGCTGCTTGATGGCCTTTGACAGCACTCGGGTGAGTTCAGAGTCAATGGACGTCCTGGCATCGATTGGCTCCAACGACGGCAAGGGGGCGGGGTCATGAAGAGAGCATCCTCGACATCCGAGGCCGCTATGGACATGCTGTCATCCAGCGGCTCTTCATCAGATCCCCCGAACAAGACCAGGTCGCTCGCAATGGCAGAGGGGCGCTGGTCAGGGTGGGAGAAACGGACGGCTGAAACCTCTCTTAGTGGAGAGAGTGAGGTGCGCGGGCTTCAGCCGGCGTAAGCTCACTCTCATCTGAGCACTGGGATCCTCTGCCCTGCTGTTTTTTCCTCACAGGTCCCTGGGAGGAAGAAAACAGGAGGGCGCGTGGGGCGGAGTCGCTTTCTGAAAAGCACAAGCACAAAGAGGCCAGACTCATTCTCTCGCAGTGAGAGCAGATCATTTCAGTGAGCGCGGATTCTGTGTGGGACTTCCCCAGACATCGCACGCACTCACTATGCAGGTCATCAGAGTGCAGAGGGCATATTATAATGCAACTGCATTGCAGAAGGATACACCGAAGCGCACTCGCTCGATGCTGCAGGCGGCTCGGGAGCGAAGCGCTGACCAGGCAGCTTGGGAGCGGCGTGGGAACAGAGCTGCTTGAGAGCGGTGAGCTGATCTGGCTGCTGTGAAGCGGCGGGTTGATCAGTGCTGCACAAAAGCGGCGAGGCAGCGTGGCAAGAGAGCTGCAGGCTGCTCGTGGGCGCCGGCTGCTAGAGAGCAACGAGTAGATAGAGAGCGGCGAGCAGAGGAGAGGCAAGCTGATCAAACTGCTGCAAAGCGGCAAGCTGATCAGCAGCAAATTCCAGCTGCTTGCAGTTGAAGGCAGCTTCAAGTCTCGTATTCTAAGCGAAGAGATGATATCCGCGTCACTGAAGGAAAATGAATGGATTTACCATGGTGAGACGGCTACTTATATAGCCTAATATCCCGCCCCTTTTGGCAGGCTCAAGCGGGCTCGTTCACCATTCGCCGCGCCGTCGTTGGTTCGTTCGTTTACTTTAACATCATGAACCAATGGCCGTGCCGTTTCACTGCGTGATTGAAAAAGGCTTCAGAAATCTGATAAAAAAGGAGTTTTCCCCATATGCGTCTCGTCTTTATGTATAATAAGTTTTTTTTTTTTTTCGATTAATCGTTTTTAAAAATGTGGTCGATACGATATGGATTTTCAAAAGCCACATACCGATTTTTCCGGTAACGGTTATGGTAAGCAGTAGAGAAAAACGCATGCGTGTCATTATTGTATGTATCAGTGCATTAGTTTTAAAGTGACAGCCACCTAAAATTCCAGAAGCTGTCTGTGTTTTAATGTTAATCAAACTAAAGAGAAAATCACTCCGATCTTCACTGAATAATGTTTTTGTAACTTTAATGAGGATCAACCTTTATTTATTTTGTACAGTGAAGATTATATACAGTTTTTATTTGTGCTATTGTTTGTAGTTTAATTATTTGTTCATTTTATTAATGAAATTTATATTAGTAGTTTTAGCTGTGGTCTCAAATGGAATCGAGAAATGTTCAATTTTACTGGTATCTAAAATATTGAGTGTCATAACCTTATTTATTACAATATAGGTAGGCATGGGTCAAAAACAACAAAAACTAACTATTTTATTCATTAATTATTTTTTGTGGTGGGGCCAGTGAAAATTTATTGAATTCATTGAATAAAAAAAACCCTGAGAATCGAATTTGAAAATCGAATCGAGAACCGAAATCGAATTGAATTGAGACCTTGAAAATCGAAATCGAATTGGGACATCTGAATCGATACCCAGCCCTAATAATAAGACATTCGACGCAGTACGAGTGTAGTATCGAAAGGGAACTTGTGTTTACTGTATGTGCGCCGCATGTAGACGGTTTTCCGCTGTTTGCAAGCAGCCTATTTAGAGGAGACAGCTGATTGCCATTCATTTGTCACTCTGATTGCACTCGCAAAGCACGAATACACTGCAGGCTCACTCCTGCTCGAATCCAAGATAAATCATCAACACTATCATCTCTTACATGTGTTTTATTTAAATAAATACATTACAATCTGCAAAAACGCAAGCGCAGGTTACTTTACTTCCTGAACAAGTGCGCACCCAAGTCCGTGTTGCTTTCATATTAGTGAAAATATGTGCAACCGAACTCAGACCACCTCCTTCAGGTACTCTCGGGTTCGGTACCCCAGTGCGCACCCGGGTTCGCATGACAGCTTTCACATTAGCGATTTTTCATGCGAACCATGCCCCGTTTCAAACTAAACCGCCCAACCTGGTCTCATGGGAGAGACGTACCAGTGGGCACGTTTTCGCGAGACACAAAATTACGTACCGACGAGTACGTCTCGCTGCAGTTTCCGACAGAAACGAACGCTAGAGGCCGGCAAAACGTCGATAAGCCCTTTCGCTCGTTTTCACACGCGGTTTCGACGACGGCCGGGGTCGGATTATGGATTCATAAACAGTCGTTTTCGCGTCTCCTCGCGCAATATCATGTCACGACTTCAAAACGCTTCTTACCGGAGTGCCCGATTTGTAAACGAACGTACTTTGGACTTTCCGGCTCTAGGCGTTTCGCTTTTTTTGGCCGTAATCAAGCTTGCTCGGTAGCTCGGCCGATAGGGAGTTGGACTCACGACGAGGAGTCGATGCCCCCCCCCCCTCTGCCTGGGTACGAATCCCGTGAAAGGCGACTGACGGCAAAAAAAAGTGAGATCTAAACGAGCTGTAAAACGGTACGATCGCGGACGCTTCTCACGTCACGTTTGCTTTTGTTAACGCTATCGGGTAGGTTTAGGCGTAGCGTCGGTGGGACGTTATTTTAAAACGAAACGGAGCGCGAATGTCAAATCGAGAACCGCGGCGATTCGTCTCAAAAGCAACGTCATAGAAACGTACCGCATTCACCCTATTATCTGCTCCGGCAAAAAAAAAAAAAAAAGAAGAACACGCTTTTGGCGCCGCTCAGTGGACATTTCAGAGCGAAACCGCAGCGATATGTACTCATTGGTACGTATTTCGCGACTCGCGAAAACGTGCCCAAGGGTACGTTTTCGTCATGAGACCAGGTTGAAACCGCCAGTGTGAAAGCCATATTATCGCAAACTGCGCCACAGCTCGAGTGCAATCATCACCTCCTTCAGGTAGTCTCGGGTTCGGGTTTGGGTTTGTGCACCCGGGTTCACATGACAGCTTTCACATTAGCGATTTTTCATGCGAACCGCGCCCCGTTTCGAACCGCCAGTGTGAAAGCCCCCATATTATCGCAAACCGCGCCACAGTTCGAGTGCAATCATCACCTTCTTCAGGTAGCCTCGGGTTCGGTACCCCGGTGCGCACCCCGGTTCACATGACAGAAGTGGGTGGCATGACAGCACTGCCCCTTTGATCGCGAAAGTGAAAGTGCCCTTTGCCCTTATAGTTGTTATATTAACAATAAGTTAATATAACAACTATAAGGGAATTATAGCAATAATAATATATTAACAATACTCAGATACAAATGTATAATGCAATGTAAGTCGCTTTGGATAAAAGCGTCTGCCAAATGCATAAATGTAAATGTAAATAAATGTAATATTACCACAGCAACTATAGAATTACCAATGGTTCAAAAACACTATAGTATTTACTATAAATTACTATAGTATTTTTTCACCTAATTATCATTAGTCCAATAATTAGTTTCTAAAGGCTAGATATTTCGCCGCCTTCTGCTACAAGTCAGTTGATGCTCTTCGATATGAGTAACGCAGAAGAACACAACCAATGGCACGCGATTAACAGCCTATTTTATTTAAATCTCTCGCATGCCAAATTTCACGTGCATAGTGTAAACCTTCATCATAAAAGCTATTAAAGTGACATAACTGCACTATAGTCAACAGACGAGCAGAGAGAGCCGAATACGTAGGATAGACAGCTTTACATTTGGTGATTTGTAATTTTTTTATAGTAGATTTATAGTTTTAAAAACAATGCAGTCAGCTGACACTAATGGTCCATCAGGCTGGAGAAAGTGATCGGCTTCACACTGAGAAGATGCAGGAGACTGGAGGAGATGGTGATCGGCATGTGCAGAAGTAAACCGACAGCTGCAGCATGGACTTGATATGTACAGGATGTCTGATGTTTGTTTTGGAGATGATGATGATGATGATGATGTTAATGTACTATACGGGTCTGCCAAACCTGGGAACCTTTATGGTGTAATAATTTTTTTTTTGGTGCCTCTGATTCCAGACGCAACGAACATTCACAATACAAATACTAATTTTAAATGCTTCTGTGAACCTTAATATACCTCAGATTTGATCTGCCTGCACAACAGTTATCTCTCATGTTTCCCCAAAGACAGCATACAGATGAAACGGTGCCATATCTAGTATATACAAACCTGAAGCTTTCAGCTGTATGGGCAGACAGAGATTTTGCTTTTTTGAGACTGTTTTGCTTGAATCTTTTGTAGAATTGTAGTGTAGAAATGTGCTGATGTATTGCACCTAGAATACTATATTTATAATATAATTTTGTGCAGATGCTTTATCCAGTCTGGCATGAACAAGAAAGCATGTATAATTACATTTTTCAAAATGTTATTTATTGTCTTCTTGTAAATCAACATTTCAACAGCCAAATGAAGTATGCAATCCAAATGTTGTACACACAGGGTGATTTGTAGATTTATTTTATTTTATGAGTTCACAGGCATATGCACTTATAGCGTTAACAAGATAATTAATTATATCCACGATCCGTAAACCAGATTTTTAACTTATCCATGAATGAGGATGGATGCAGTGATGGTATAAAATCATGGCAGAATAAAAAAAAATATATACATTTATTCGATTTTAAGATTTTTTAATCACAAATGAAATGGCTGTATTGGCCTTTAGACAGTTAAACGGAATGAAATATAATTAAAACCTTTTGGATTCAATAAAAGAGATCTAGTTCCTTACATACTTTGGATGTCATACCTTTGTTTTAATATTATTAAGGCTTTTGAACAAAAAAAAAGACCCGTCACGTCATTTGACCCAGACAACACAGAGGTTGATGGAGGACAATAATTTACAAATTATTTTGGCTCTAAAAATATAATAAACCAGAATGTACTATAATAAAATACACCATTAAATTCTACATACATTTATGATGACGACTTGTTTATTGGAACAATGTTTATTGTGTTATACATTGGCTTGTGTACTTATTGCAATAAAGAAACAAATGCATGAAAAAGGGGTAGTATTACATTATTCAAAATTCTTCCTGATCACAACACTAAACCATCCTTAATCAGGCACTTATGATATACAGTTAACATTACATCATCATCATCATCATCATCATCACAGCAGACCTTACCTTTGCTGTTACTACTGTGTTGTCGCAGTCCTTTGTTCGGAATATAAATTAATCCTGCACCCAGACATAAGTGAAATGTCTGTGCGCTTCGATGGATTTATAGTTTTTAATTTGTTCACTAGTATATGCACTTATACCATAAACAAGAGAGTTTACAATATCAAAGTATGATGATTTAGCAATCTGGCATCTTTGGTGAGTTTTTCGCGATGTGACTTTTTCACAGTTTTCTTGTGCTTTAACATTTTTTAGAGTTATTTACTTGTTATCTCTAATCGTGTAATCTCTGTCATTCTCACGGTCAGCAGGCGTCACACACAACAAAACCACGAAGCGGTTAAATCGGGTTAAAAACCCGCCAAAATGGTAAGTGGGAGTGGCTGTTTTACCCGCCACAAGCTGAAAATTTGGCGGGTTGGCGGGAGTTCATGTCAAGCCCTGATGGACAGTGATAGCAAATGCATTTCTTTTCGAATGATAACCATCTGGTTGGGAAGTTCCCATTTCACACTGACTGAATAAACTGAATAAACTGGATAATCATGGTTTGTTTTGTAATCTTGATGAAAGATATCTTTCACTTTATCTTACTTGGCAACTTGAGCTCCGATCATCACGTCTCCTTCTTGCATTGAAACACGACTGTATGGTCTAGAAGAAATTAAAAAGATAAAATTGTATATTTAGAGGAAATGAAAATGAATGCCTCAAACATTTTACACAAATCAAACGAGTATCAGTATGACTTTACTGCATGTTATCAGGCCGTTAAATGCATATATATTAGTGCACTTTTTCTCACTCACCGCATGTAAGGGTCCACACTAAGGAACAGTGCCTCCAAAAGAACCTCTGAAGAACAAGAATGGGATTCAGTAGAACAAATATGGAAAAATATAATGTGACTTTTAAAGAGCACAAACCTCCATCTCTGGGCTCAGAGAGCTGCTCTAGTTTAAGCTCAAAGTCAGAGTCTTTGGGAAAGCCCTCAAAGTGCTTCTTCAGAACCCAGGTTTTAGCTTGAGCCATTGTTCTTTGTTGGGGACTGTAGGAGTGAAAGTGAAAGTATTACACACATAAGTCAACACATGCAAAATATAAAAAGAAAGTATGTAACGTTAATTTTCAAAACAACAGATTGTGTTCCACGAAACGCAGTTGATTTGCTCTCACATCACATCAGCAATAAAGAAAAGTAATACATACCCTTAATCCTACTTACACGAAGCTTTCTGTACTTCTGGTGTTGCGCACACAGTGGAGAACTTATTTAAGGCCACCCACAGCTCCCACACTGAATCTCTATCAGGTGACATTTAATATTTATCTGATTGGCCTACTAGATTTGTCAGTCATTTTCAATGGGGTTTTTTCCAGTTAGTCCAAGTCTATATATTTTTATACAGTTTTACGCTGCATTATAATTGTATTTCAGCTTCTTTAAATAAGCTTTTGAAAAAATATAATTCGAGAAACCTCCCCACCCCCTGTTGATGAAAGACAGAACAATGCATAATGCAAAGTCTTGCGATATTTACTGATGGATCACAAGAACCTAAACAGAACGTTCAAACAGAACGCGTTTTTCTATTCCAATGCGCTACTTTCCCATTGTTTTTCTATGTAAACACGCGCTTGATGGACGTGCATGACCGTTAACGCCGCCGGCGAGAGTAGTGACAGGAAAGTCATTCATTTTCAAGCTCCGGCGAGAGCGGCGCGGCGCGGCGCGTCTTGGACGCCGGTGAGAGCGTCGAGGAGAGTTGAAGTCAGGTCAACATTATGGTAATGAGCTATGACGCGGTTCGGCGGCAACCAATCGGAATGTAGACGTCCTCGCTTGAGAGGATTCCGATTGGTTGCCACAACTTGTCATTTACTTTGACCCTCCCGCATTCTGTGTGAATGGCCCTTAAGAGTGGAAATACCGGCTTTGCTTTTGTGATTCTAGAGCTAAAGATAAATATTAGGGAAAGAACACCTGACCATTTAACAGTGTTTACAGTTGAACTATAGCTATCTTAAATGCAGTGCAATGGGTAGAACATAATAAGCTTAAAATATGCTCTGATAGTTTATCAGCATTGGTTTCTTTACAGTTTTAATCATCTCATAACAGACCTGATATTGTGTATAAAATATATGAAATTCTGTACAGACTAAATCATATAGGAATAAGAATGGGATTTATGTGGATACCAGGAATTGAGGGGAATGAGATGGCTGATGTTCTAGCAAAGCAAGCTCTGAGTCTAAAACAAGACAGAATAATTGAGGTATCATACAGTAAAGCAGAAGTTAAAGCAATAATACGCATTAATATAATGAATGCTTGGCAAAAATAATGGGATGAAGGAAGCAAAGGACGTCATTTATACAAGATAAAAAAAGAAGTAGGAAAAAATGAAATCAATAGGAACTTCCAGAGAGCAAACTATAATATCAAGGATGAGGTTAGGACATACTGGGTTAAATAAAACAATGTATTTATTGAGAAAGCACCCTTTAGATATGTGTGATTGTGGAATAGAAGAAGTGACAGTGGAGCATGTTATTTGTCAATGCATTAAATATTAGACACAAAGAATAAGGTTTAAAGAAATATGGGGTGAATGAGTTGAATCTTAAGAATATATAATGGCTTGTTTCCACTGAGCGGTACGATTCGGTTCGGTACAGTACGGTACACAATTTTTGTCGTTTCCATTGTCAAAAGTTGTGAATGGTACCCTAATTCCGAACCGTACCGTACCACTTTTTTGGGACCCTTTCGTTGGGGTACCAAGTACAACAGTACCGTACCAAAAGGGTGGAGCTACACTCTGCAGAACGTTGATTGGTTGACAGAGAATCGTCACTTGCGCGTGCTACAAGGGGAATGACAACACAAGAGACGCCACACAAATGTGGTTTAGGCAACGCATGCATTGATTATCTTCACTTCATGCAGGCTATATAACAAAACAAAACATAAAACACAACCCTGCCTCTTTTCGTTTTCATTTGAAAAATATTAAACCTATTAATGTGTGGTTCAGGCAATATGTGCATATGTACTCTGATTATCTTCACTGTATGTAGCCTACAATAAAATGAAATAAGACAAAACAACCTTCTCTTTTTGTTAAAAGTCAGTTTTAGTTATACTTTTATAATGGTTATTATTGATAAGTATAAAGTATGAGAAGCTATACAATAAAAAATAAAGACAAGCAAACAATTCAGTCAAACGTACAGCAGACTAAGTACAACGGTAAAGTTAAATAAATAAAGTTATGAAACTTCACTTTGCCCTCAGCCAAAACGATTTGCCCAGGAACAAATTATAAATTCATGAGACCAAAGATGAATATCATCTCGTTTTTGACCACTACAGAGACATCTCAGCCAGCGGCGAAGGTCAGAAGGACTAGCTCTCGGCTGGGTACATTAGCACTAAAGTCTATGGGTTTTTTGAACGGATTTTTGATAAATCGCCTGAAATAAGGTCTGTGATTAACAAAGCCTCTAAATATTTTCACGTTTTGATCTATAAAACACACCAGTTATAACTCGCTTGTGATTTTTTTAAACCTTTATTGTGTCTTAAAAACGGCGGTTGCAAACAAGTTGCTAAAAGGGACTACTTCCTTTGGCGGGGACTTTAGACATCATCATGACAAACAGGACATTTGGACAGAATTTCTCATGAAAAAGTGGATAAGTATTCATACACAGTGCAGATCATAATCAGCGAGCATGTTTTTAAATAAAGTTTGAGGAAGCTGGTGGTGGTGACGTTGATCCGTGACCATGGTGTGCTGTAGTCCGTTTATAGCCTACTGTTAGCTTTTTATATCTGACCACTTTATTTAGGCTTCAAAATGTATAAATGTTGTGTTAACTTGTAAAGATTATCTTGACAGACAAAACGTGTAAGTGTCATAACCCTTTGTTAAACACACAGCTTATTTTTTGCGATTTTCCAAAAGTCTATGGGAAAAATGCACAGGCTTTCGATCGAGGGAACCCGTGC
>RJVU01071502.1:9350313-9391621 GCA_003731715.1 Anabarilius grahami
ATAAAGTTTGAGGAAGCTGGTGGTGGTGACGTTGATCCGCGACCATGGTGTGCTGTAGTCCGTTTATAGCCTACTGTTAGCTTTTTATATCTGACCACTTTATTTAGGCTTCAAAATGTATAAATGTTGTGTTAACTTGTAAAGATTATCTTGACAGACAAAACGTGTAAGTGTCATAACCCTTTGTTAAACACACAGCTTATTTTTTGCGATTTTCCAAAAGTCTATGGGAAAAATGCACAGGCTTTCGATCGAGGGAACCCGTGCGCCGCTAACTTCCGGGCTGGCCTCTAAAAACACGTCATCTCTGAGGTACTCTATACACGTGAATTTGTTGACTAAGTTGACAGAACAGATTAACGCAGAAACCTCGTTTGGAAGCCATCTCCACTGACCAGGTAAAGTAGCCCGTGATACACTATCCTACAAATATCATTACATAGTTTTATTTATTGTTACTTCAGAACTGAAAAGTACAATGACAAAAAGAACAGTATGTTAGCCTAGTTTTTTTTTTTTTTTGCTCGCATAGTTTGTATGTAGCATTGTTTGCAAAGGGTGTAATTTGTATAATAAAATAAAATGTTGTCCACATGGTTTTGAGACTTACATATTAGATTGTTTCAATCAACAATCAACATTTATTTATACAGCCCTTTACAACACTCAAGGTGAACCAAAGTGCTTTCCAATAAAAACAAAACAATGTAAACAAAAATTAAAAAGCAACAAGACAAATAAATAAAATACACGAAATGCCACCACAACTGCTAGATATTAAAAGCCAGTCTAAATAAATAAGTTTTAAGCTTAGCTTTAAAAAGGTCCAGGTCAGTGATAGTGCGCATATCAGCGGGGAGCTTATTCCAGAGTCTGGGCCCAGCAACAGAAAAAGCCTGGTCACCCCAGTGTTTGTACCGTGACCTTGGGACTACCAGTAAAAGTTGATTTGTTGACCTAAGAGCCCTGGTTGGCTGATGCAGAGCCACCATCTCGGTTATATAAGGTGGGGCAAGGCCATTGAGAGCTTTAAAAACAAACAATAGAATCTTAAAATCAACTCTAAAAGAAACTGGAAGCCAAATGGAGCGAATAAAGAATCGGGGTTATGTGCTCACCTTTGCGTGTATTGGTTAAAAGACGGGCTGCAGCATTCTGCATCAGCTGAAGGCGCCTGAGGGACGACTGTGAGACACCAGCATAAAGTGCATTACAATAATCTAATCTTGAGCTGATAAAAGCGTGAATAGCTTTCTCAAAGTCAGAGCGATTCAAAAATGGTTTGACCTTGGCCAAAAGACGTAATTGAAAGAAACTAGCTTTAACCACACTGTCAATTTGTTTATCAAATTTCAGGCTACTATCAAAAGTCACACCGAGATTTCTGATTGATGGTCTAAGCTTTGAAGTCAGCGCATTTAAATCAGAAGTTACAGACTCTCCAAATAAAATATACTCAGTCTTTTCTTCATTTAAATGAAGGAAATTTTGCTCTAACCATAGTTTAATGTCATTAATGCAATCAATTAGTGACCCAACTGCGTCAGCGTTTTTTGGACTCAAAGGCAAATAAATTTGCAAATCATCAGCATAGCAGTGATAGGCTATATTATGCCTGGCTGTGATGGACCCGAGAGGCAGCATGTAAAGTGAAAATAAAACAGGCCCGAAAATAGAGCCTTGTGGCACCCCGCAAGAGAGAGAAGTGGTGGAAGAGGACGAGTCCCCAATCACTACAGAAAAAGTTCTGTTGGTCAAATATGATGAGAACCACTGAATTGCAGTACCCTGAATGCCAACATAGTGATTAAGGCGAGACAGAAGGACTTCATGGTCCACTGTATCAAAGGCCGCCGTGAGATCAAGTAGTACGAAAATAACAGGGCTCTTAGCATCAACAAACCGAGCAATATCGTTGTGCACCTTTAACAGTGCAGACTCAGTGCTATGTCACGATCTGAATCCAGATTGAAATTTCTCAAAAACTGAGTTGTTTTCTAAAAAAGAATGTAATTGTGTAAAAACAACTTTTTCTAGCACTTTTGAAAGAAAGGGCAGGTGGGAAACTGGTCTAAAATTAGACAAAACTGAGGGATCCAGATTAGGTTTTTTAAGAAAAGGCCTAACCACAGCATGTTTGAAAGCAGCAGGAACAGATCCTAAGCTAAAACATGTATTAATGAAAACCAACAGAAAAGGCCCTACAGTGGTAAAAACCTCTTTTAGCAATTTGGTTGGAACAAGGTCCAAGGGGCAATTTGTAATTTTCACTTGTTGCACTACTTCATTAAGAAACGATAGTAAGATTGGTTCAAACTGTTCAAACACTGCAGAATGTGCTGCAGCGACAGCTAAATCAGTTCCAGAGCTCTTAGTCGTGAGTTGTCTGACAGACTCCACTTTATTAATAAAAAAGTGAAGAAAATTCTCACAAGTGGAGACTGAGGCATCTGTCGAAGAACAGGTATGTGGGTTCACAACAGAATTAATTGTGTTAAACATCACCCTAGGACAATGGCCACTATTGGTGATAATATTTGACAAATGTTTAGACTTTGCCTCCTTCACAGCCCTCTGATAATCAGAAAGACAGCTCCTTAATATTTCCAAAGACATGTAATTTGTCCTTCTTCCATCTACGCTCTGCCTGTCTACAGAGCTGCCTAAGGGCTCTGGTGGCATCATTTATCCAGGGATCTACTCTCAACTTAGGAGATCTGTGCTTGTAAGGGGCAATAGAGTCCAAGATTTCAGAACAAGTGGAATAAAAAGATGAAAGAAGGTCATCAGAGCATGCAGGAGAGACAGATTCACTGAGGGCATAAAGTTTAGAGTCCATAAAAGCAGCAGTAAACACTTCAGCTGTTGAGGAGGTGAGAATGCGACAATAACATGGTGAAACAAGAGACCTGTTGGCTGTTGATGGCGGAACTGGAAATTCAAAAATAATAGGGAAGTGATCTGAGATGGCAGTCTCAGATATTCCAGTAAGGGAGATAGAGAGCCCATGAGAAATAATAAGGTCCAAAGTGTGTCCAATAAGATGTGTGGGTCGATCCATTAGTTGAAATAAATCAAAAGATGACAAAAGTTGTTTAAATTATGTGGCCAGCTGATCAAACGGACAGCAAACATGGATGTTAAAATCACCACAAATCAAAAGTTGATCATGTTTAGGGACAACATCAGCTAAAAACTCAGAAAACTCTTGGATAAAATTCTTGTTGTATTTAGGTGTACGGTAAACAACAGCACACAACACAGGGCGTGTAAACTCAATTAAAAATAACTGCAGTTCAAAACAAGAATAATTATTTATAGATAAAAGTCTGCATTTAAAATGGTCTTTGAAGACAGTAGCCACGCCTCCTCCGCGCCCAGATGCACGAAAAAACAGCACCGAGGTGGGAGGAGCTCCGTGAAGACGCTGTTGTCACCTGGTTTAGCCCAGGTTTCCGTCAAAAAAAGAAAATCCAATGAGTGAGAAATAAAAAAGTCCTTTAAAATAAAAGTTTTGTTTGTAAGCGATCTGGCGTTGATCAAAGCAACGCGTAATGTGTTATACGCGTAATAGTTGTTTCGCCCTTATAGTTAGCTGTGGCTAACTCCACCCAAGCTACGAGTAAAATATGTGACATATGCCATAAAGCAGGTCGCACTCTTCTGCTGGCAGGGGATGGGCGGGGCTGTGTGTACCGACCCGAACCATAGACCCCAACACGAAACTTGCAGAGTGTGGTTGTAGCCGCTATGAGGCTGCTCAGGCAGCAGCGGCAGTAGAATTCGTCTGGTAAAGAGTTTTTCTACCACTGAAATATGAAATGAGACATTATTTTAAGGTCGAAAAACTACATAGTGTTGCTTTAAAGACGCATGGTGATGGAAAAAAATGAGATGGTTGGAAATTTTTTTTTTTTTTTTATGCTTTTGTGTTTTCTCGCAAAACATTTGTGTTTTCCCTCAAGCTAGTTTTTCAGGTAAACGAAAAGCTTTTAAATAATTTTTCCTCTGGTCTCTCTCTTTTTTTTTTTTTGGCATCTACATGTCCCTTTAGTTGCTNTATTTGCTCATAAAAAATAAATAAAATAAAAATGAAAAAAATTAAGACATACACATCTGAGGTGCTGTGTCATTGTATGTGGCTATTGCACCGCAGACAGCGATACGACCACCTGGCTTCATGTTTTTCAGTGCTGCTGTAAAGAAGGGCCCTCCCACCTGGAGAACATTACACACACACACACACACACAGATTTCCTTCATTTGAAATGTGACCAATTGTGATATTTTATCTGAGAGCTTATAAAAATCATAAGAATATGTGTAGCAAATAAAAAAAAAAAACACATATAATGATAATTACATTCTCAAAGTAGCAGTCGTATCCTTCAGGTGAAGCTTTCTTCAGTGCTTCCTCCAGTGAGGGGACAGTCTTATAGTTAAAGGCCTGGTCAAAGCCCAGCTCCTTCAGGTACGCAACCTTGTCATCACCTCCTGCTGATCCCACCACCTTGCAGCCTTTGATCTTGCAGATTTGACCCACCATTGCACCTACAGCACCTGCTGCTGCACTCACCAGGCTGTATCTTACACACCTCTTCCAGGCCATACAGAGCTGTTAAACTAGAAGATAAAAGGGATGGGATTTAGACAAATAACTGGTATTTTAATTTAAAGAACAAAAGAAACGCCTAATGATTCTGAATGAAGTGTTAGTTTTGTGTTTGTGTGCTTACTGCTATTGAGACTCAAAGAAGACAGCATGATCATGAAACCTTATTTTCTTTCAGCCTATGTGTCACTGCCTTCATTTCAGTTGTGATTACATTACCCAGGCATCCCTAAGGAACCAAGGGCCAGGGACATTGGGATGTCACTGGGCCATTCAGATACTATCCGGGTCAAGATGGGCCCGGCTGGACCCTTCGCTTTGGTTACAGTGCGTGTCCTCCACCCACAATCAGCAGCCACGTAACATTCCTCAGGAAATGCTGGGTCCTTGCTCTTCAGTACCCTGCCAATCAAACAAGAGTTAAGATATTTATTTGATGAAATGAATTGTTGTTTTTGTTCATGAACAGACATTTCCTCACTTGAATGCTTTACGGTTTAACTTAGTAATGCAATATAGCCTAAAGGATCAAATTTTCTATGTAAACTGAGTTTCTTTGTTGCTCAAGATGTTTTTCCCACTCAGCTAAGTGGAGATGTCTTCATGCAACTGAAACCACCTTGATGAGTGGCTGGAACAGCCCGAGCAACAGATCCAGATGCCTAGACGTTTTCTGAAGAATATTACAATATATTATTCAACATTTTACAATTGATTAGATACGTTTTCTTTCCCTTTTCACCAAGGAACATGCTTTATTTTCTGTAAACATTCTGTATAGCTGGAATAAATCTATTGTGTATCACTTTGAAATTACCTCATAACTATGACACCGCATATCAAATCATCAAATCAATGTTGTTATTCCATACTTACCATTAAAATGAAGTCTGTCATTCTAAAATGTATTTAAAAATGCATTCTTAAATCAACACACATGCAACACAAAAGCTACTAAAATTTTGTCATGGATGAAATACATTAATCTTTCCTTTCCCAGGAGACGCTCTCGACTCTCCTTCATTAACATTTACTATGAACTACGATTTCATAAGGAGCCACAAGATGTCAGTGTTCACTAAGGTATTAAAGGAGACATACATTTGTGTTGTGTCATTGTACATCACCGCCCAATCCTCAGTGCAGGTCGTAAAAATACTTATTTTTAACTTTAATTCTTTAAGCTCATGTAAATCCTCTGTTTATATCAAAATAACTTTCTTAGAGAACTTGTCTCTTTAGAAACTTCTAAAAAGTTTGTAGCATCAGTCTCTTACTCTCATATTGTTGTTGGAAACTTAAGACTCTTATAAACAGTTAAAAGGGAAGCCTAATCAGATTCAAAAGATAATGGTTAGATGAAAAGATTACTTTTATTGCAAAGAAACCATATATCCTTGCTTATCGAATTGCATAAGTGTCATAAAAAAAGAAAAATCTTACTCAGTACATTAATGATTATATGCTGTTCATGACTCAGCATATTCGTTTTTCTTTTTATGACAGCATTTAGAAATGCTGAATAATTCTGAGCCACAGTCATTTAAGACTTAATAGACATTTTAATCTTGGCATAAAAATCTTTTATATGTTTATATTAGAAAAAAAAAAAATCATATTTGTCCTAGCGGAGGAGGAATATGTGACACTCATTTACAAAAATCTATTTTATTTGTAAACCAAAATAAAAGGACAACATTATTAATGCAAAATCTATGCCAAAAATAACATTGTTGTAATCTGAGTAAACCACTGAAGCATTTGACATCAGACTTTAACAACGGCCTTTCCAATGTTTTCCCCCTGGAGCATCCCCATGAATGCAGCGGGCATGTTTTTAAACCCAACAGTGACATGTTCCTTACACTTCAGTTTTCCCTGTAAACCACCAAATCAAGAGAAACTGCATCATTATCCATATTGAGATAAAGTGAGTATTAGACATATTTAGGTTTTATAGTATTAACCAAACATTCTGATTTACCTCTTGCATCCAGGTCAACATTCGCTTTAGAGACTCCTCATTTTTATGTTCCCACCTGCCCACCAAGAAACCTTCCATTTTCAGCTGCTTAAAAATCATGTGCATGTGTGGATAAGGACCTAAAAAAAGACATACACATTAATCACAGCTGTAAATGAACAAGAGTCTATGTCTACCCAATTCAGCACTCTTACATAAAATGTCTTTATTGACATAAATAAATTGACCTGACTTTGCAAATTCTTGTACTGTTTATACTTGTACTTTATACTGTTATTAATGGGTGGGGTACTGTATGTCTCACCTGACTCCGAATACACCAAAGATCGTCTACCATGGGCTTTCAATATTTAAATAGTTTTATCTGCATTAAATATTAATAATGCAATTTTTTGTCCTTAACATTGTAAACAATATTCCAGGAGATAAGGTATCACCCTTATTACCCCAGAACTGCACATTTTGGATGTAATCAGGTGTTTTAGATATAGGAAAGATGACCTCAACGTGGCTGATGGGCCTCAATTCCAGGGGGCCTAATGTAGATTTAGATTTTATAGTATTAACCAAAGATTCTGATTTACCTCTTGCATCCAGGTCAACAATCGCTTTAGAGACTCCTCATTTTTATGTTCCCACCTGCTCACCAAGAAACCTTCCATTTTCAGCTGCTTAAAAATCAATTCTTCATGTCTAATTTTATGCGTCAATAATGGTGACTATACAGGTTTTGCATGATTCACATTGAGGTATTGACTCTATAGTGTAAAGGTCATTCAAAGCACCCTCTCCTGAACGGTGTTCGAATACCCTCATTCACTATTCCCGACATTACTCCACTAATATAGTCCACTTGAAGGAGTGAACAAAAATGAGTGAATTCGGACACTGAGTGCACTGGAAAGGCTGCCACTTTTGCATAGTTTCTGCTCGCTGTTTGATAATCATTTGAAACTTTGCAAACTGGAAGCTCCAGTAATAATGAAAAGAATTATCTTGAACTCAAACATAAAAACTAGCATGTATATGCCTTAATTAAACAATTTAATCAATTAAAAAGGAATTTATACCTGTATGATATTACACTGTACCCACATTGGACCAGGGATTTAGAAAGTGGATGGATGGATGATTAACCAAATTGACCCTTCGCAAAGACCCGTCCCTCTTAGTTACTGTTGCTTTGTCCGACAAGCCATGGCGCTGTCACGCCACACAGAGGGAAAAATACATCGCGGAACAAAGAGGACACTGACAACACGTTGACAGACAAGACAGAGCAGGTTACTTATGATATTAAACAAAGTCCCAGCTTTCAAATGGTGTAATTTTTTAATAAATTCTTACAATAAAAACCGTTTTGTGGCTCTTTAATGTGTCGTGACAGAATGTTGTACCGCCTCAGCTCAAATAGCTCGTGAACCGATCATCTCTTCTTACTAGTTAATTTATAGCATCAAATAAACATGAATGAACATGAGAAGGAATGTTGTTTCAGACGCGGAAAGACGTAAATACACACCATTTTTCAAGTTCAAGTCCACCGAGGTTAATCTTGTAACTCCTGACTGCTTTGTCGGACAAAATTCGGCGTTCTGATTGGTTAGATCGCTTGTCAATCAAACTCCCGGTGAAGGGTCAATTAACTAGGACCATCTTCTGGCGAGACGCGGGAATTCATTCGGCACAACCCTCACAGTGCATTATGGTTATTCTCTGGCCAATGAGCTTACATCAGTTGTGCATTTGTTATTGCAATGCATTATGGGATTGAATGAGTGCACTCGATAACGTCCACTATGGTTTCAGACACCACTACAAATGGCTGTCCTCTTAAATAAAGCCCTAGTTTACCCAAAAATAAAAATTTGCTGTTAATTAACTCACCTTCAGGCCAAGATGAAGGTGACCTTTTTGCTTCAGTAGAATAGTAAAGAAGATTTTTAGCCGTGGTCCTCAGTGATTCATATAAACGTAAGTCAATGGGTTCAGTCACTTTGAGATTCATTGACGATACATTGAGGACTTAAGAAGCAAAACGATCGGTCTATGCAATAAACTGAACATTAATGTTACATTATAACATTATACACAAATAATGTAAATGTAAATATAAATGTATGTATAGTATTTTTCTATACTACTGTAATATTTATACGAGTTAGATTTGGTACATTATTATGGTCAAAATGATATTGTACTTCAACAATACTTAACAGCTCCCTTTATCAGTCCATTCAAATGTTTCAAATACATAGACACAATATACATTATATTTAATGTAAATAAATAAATAAATAATCTATCGTTAAACAAAATGCGTGTTTTTTTTGAGGGTTAACCAGCATACAAAATGTGTGACAAAGGAGCTTCCTTGATTGTCTCTTTAAGATGATGCAGAAGTGCGTTCCAAAAGAAGAGTTTTTTTTTACCCCTACACCCTTCATCCCTTCGAAGCTCTCACTCCGGAGGGTAAACCCTTTGAAGGGATTAGGGCATAGGGATGAGCCCTTCCAAATGGAACGCAGTGTTAAACAGCTTTCGACGTTCGTACTGCTGGTGAACACGCGCCCTCCCTCTCTGTAGTACACAAACAGCGTAAGCTCACATGTGAGGTCGCTCCCATGCCTACGTCATTATGCGATAAGAAGCTTGCACTTCAGACTGTCGTGAACGCGGTCAGGACCATTTGCCAAGGCTGTGAATTAGAGGTAAAAATGTTGGAAATAATGTTTAGTTTCTTGCATAGATCAATCGTTTCTTAAAGACCTCAGTGTATCATCAGGAGTCGCGGGTATTAATTATGTCTGCATATGTTTTTTTTTATCTCAAAGTGACGGCACCCATTGATTTCCATTATATGAATCACTGAGGACCACGGTTTCAGCTAAAAATTGCCTTTACTGTTCTACTGAAGCAAAAATGTCACCTACATCTTGGATGGTCTGAGGGCAAGTAAATGAACACCATTTTTGGGTGAACTATCCCTTTAAGTCAATAGGGGGCGATTTCAGACACAGCCCAGGTTAACAGCACCATGAGAATCAAACACATTAACCACCAGTTTCACGGACAAGGCTTAAACTAGTCCTAGACTAAAATGCATGTTTGAGCTGTTTTAACTGAAAGAAACATGTACTGATATATCTTAAAATATGTCACTGCCATTGTTTTGTCTCAAGATGCACACCAGTAATGGTGTTTCTAGTACATTTATACTAAACATGTACATTTATACTAGACTGTACATTTATAAAAGTTACTTAAATATCCTAATTGAACTAAAACCTAATCCTGGCTTAGCCTAAGCCCTGTCTGTGAAGCCGGGCCAAAGAGACACAAACCTGTTTGTGGGGTGGAATCATTGTAGAGTGAAATTCCTCCACAAACAGCAATACGCCCAAAAGCCTTCATCTGCGGAATAGCAACACTCGAAAAAGGGCCACCCACCTAGAAACCAAACCAAATCAATGAATAATCAAGATTACAAAGTTGTCTTTTTAAAATGAAAAAGGTCCACAAAAAGGTATTGTTATTTGAGTGTTAGTATCAGAAAATGTATTAACCTACTAGTATCAATCAGTTCTTACATTCTCAAAGTAGCAGTCGTATCCTTCAGGTGAAGCTTTCTTCAGCGCTTCCTCCAGTGAGGGGACAGTCTTATAGTTAAAGGCCTGGTCAAAGCCCAGCTCCTTCAGGTATGCCACCTTGTTATCACTTCCTGCGGAACCCACAACCTTGCAGCCTTTAAGTTTGGCAATTTGACCGGCTACAGAGCCCACCGCCCCTGCGGCTGCATTCACCAGTAAGGTTTCTCCTGATTTGATGGCACAGACCTCCTCCAAACCGTAGAGTGCAGTCAGCCTGTGGTGCACAGTTATTTATTATCATTCATGTATCCTTTTATCATATACAATTTGATTTCTATGTGGTGCCTCAAATAAAAGAAGATCAAGTACAATTTGTAAATAAGTTGAAACACACAGTAACATTCTGGTTTTTATAAGCGTGCGCTGCGGTAAAGTCTACCGCTTCAAATGCATTTTGACATTGGATAAGTTCTGATTGGCTGTCAATGTTTCTATCCTTCATCAACTAAAAAAAAATTGCAAAAAATCTTAAAAGTGATTCTTAAAATATCGTTCCTCTATGTCGTTATTGTTATAGTTGTGGTGTGGACTTCCCTATTCTTATAGAATGAGAACGTTTATTACAACTTTTTATTATGTGGCTCTGTGGAATACTTGATTCTGATTGGTCAATCGCGCCATCCAGCGGTATGTTATCCCCTGATAACAACCAGTAAAAACTGATAACACAGGTTCATCCGGGTAACTGAATACTGAAGCCAGCACTTTACGCTTGATAGGAATGGTTTTTCCTTTAAGAAGTTTTGCGTTTGGTGAGCTAATAAAATAGTTACGGAAGACTCGGCTTATTAACTGCTTATCTCCTGAACTGCCATTTTCTTTAGCACGCTATTCAGCGCATACTCCGCCTTACAGTTAATTTCACTGGTTAAGGTCAGGATGTAGGGTAGGGTTAGGGGTTAGAATTTGTTGTAGCATAGCATTGTAGGAAATCAGCACTGTGATTGACATGACCAATAAAATCTTTAGAATTGTCTGTGGGGTGGAGTTTGCACTGAACTGGATTGGGGGAAAAATTCAAACATGCGTGTCATGTGTCTGTCGGTCTATGGGAGGAAGCCATGCCCTATTTTGGAGCTCCCAGCCCATTTTAGAGTTTGTACCCCCATTTGGAGATTTCCAGGCTGCATCTATACTCTTCTCACAGTTAAATGTCTGTCTAGTTTAAACTTGCCACTTGCTAGCAATTTCTTTCTCTGCAGAAGCTTCGCATTTAAAGAGCTAATAAAATATTTAGACTCAGATCAATATCTCATGTATAATTATTTACTTACGTGGCAAGTAGCCATGTAATAAGCAAGATAATGTACATCCAGCCTGTTGTTATCACAGAAAAAAGCCTTTTATTGCAGAATAAACCACTCCGCTTCACGTCAGGGTCCTGATCACCCTGTCTGGGTTTATTCTGCAATAACAGAGATGTACATTATCTCTTATATATAATTATAGTTATTATCACCCTTGGTTTAAACAGGATTTTACAGTAAATTTTTTTCTGCTTGAAAATCTGACATCCTGCATTGTTGAATGCCTCCTGTTTAAGTTACGTTTTCTTTTTGTTAACAGTCAGAAATAAAAACAATCCATTTGCTATCGACCAAAAACACTTCTGTGAACATGCTTAAAAGTGATCCAAAACAAATCACACTAAGCAAATTATGCTGGCAACAAATGTTTGTTGCGTAAAGCCAGACGTGAATTACGAAACACATTTACTTTTCCCAGAACACTAATGTCTACTTACAACATCTGTGATGCTCTTTGATGTGCTCAAATGAAACATCAGATAACAACTAGTATATCACAGTGGATTAAGCCTTTGACCTACCTTTACAAGACCATTTGGAAAACCAACAATTTGTGAGTTTGAAAGAAGCAGTGGGTTTTACCCTGGCATGCCCATGGCTCCGACAGCATGGGAGAGGGGGACATCTTGAGGCCAGTCATCCAAGACTTTGGTGAGATCACTCCCATCTGACACAGTATGTGTTCTCCAACCACATCGACCAACCACATGGCAGCCCACAGGAAATGAATGATTATTACTTTTAATCACCCTATAGTCAAAATAGAAGAAAGAAGAGACATTGATTGGCAAATTAAATGATCAGGTTTAGTAAGTGATTTTTTTTATTTATTTGAAAGTGGTTTATAAACCACCAACTCCAATATAATTTATAGTCGGCATGAAACTAAAGTTGTGATAATCTTTTCTTCCCTATTGTGACACAACCAAGTGAAACAACTGTTTGAACAAGACAAAAAAGAAAGTAGGGTGGGACTTGATTTTATCCATTAGCAACTGACTTAAAAAGGAGAGGCATTGTCCCATTTAGAAGAAACACTGTATAAACAAACTGGTTTTAACTGGTCTCTTTAAGTATGCACAGTTTACTTTTTAACATCTTGACATCTTGATCTAACTAACT
This sequence comes from Anabarilius grahami, assembly GCA_003731715.1. Classification (NCBI taxonomy): domain Eukaryota; kingdom Metazoa; phylum Chordata; class Actinopteri; order Cypriniformes; family Xenocyprididae; genus Anabarilius; species Anabarilius grahami. The sequence goes on from RJVU01071502.1 coordinate 9,362,989, forward strand.
GACTAACAGTCAGTGATGGTAAATGCATTTCTTTTCCATTTCACACTGACTTAATAATCATGGTTTATTTTGTTACCTTGATGAAAGATATCTTTCACTTTATCTTACTTGGCAACTTGAGTTCCGATCATCACGTCTCCTTCTTGCATTCGAACACGACTGTATGGTCTAGAAGAAATTAAAAAGATAAAATTGCATATTTAGAGGAAATGAAAATGAATGCCATTTTTACACAAATCAAACAAGGAGGATCAGTATGACTTTACTGCATGTCATCAGGCCCTTAAATGCAGATATTAGTGCACTTTTTCTCACTCACCGCATGTAAGGGTCCACACTAAGGAACAGTGCCTCCAAAAGAACCTCTGAAGAACAAGAATGGGATTCAGTAGAACAAATATGGAAAAATATAATGTGACTTTTAAAGAGCACAAACCTCCATCTCTGGGCTCAGAGAGCTGCTCTAGTTTAAGCTCAAAGTCAGAGTCTTTGGGAAAGCCCTCAAAGTGCTTCTTCAGAACCCAGGTTTTAGCTTGAGCCATTGTTCTTTGTTGGGGACTGTAAAAGTAAATATTAGAAGTATAATATTACATACATAAGTCAACACATGCAAACTGTAAAAGAAAGTATTGTAACGTTAATTTTCAAAACAACAGATTGTGTTCCACGAAATGCAGTTGATTTGCTCTCACATCACATCAGCAATAAAGAAAAATATCTTCTAGTATACATACCCTTTAATGTTATGTACACGCAGCTTTCTATACTTCTATTATACTCGCTGGTGTTGCGCACACAGTAGAGATCTTTGTTAAGGCCATCCCACAGCCCACACACTGCTGCATTCTTGGCTGGATCTCGATCAGGTGACATTTTGTATTTATCTGATTGGCCGACTAGCTTTGTCAATCATTTTCAATGAAAAGGCTTCAGATTTTTTTCCCCCAATAATTCCAAGTCTATAAATTTTTTTATGCAGTTTTACGCTGCGTTATAATTTTATAGCCAACTTCTGTGGCTATAAATAAGCTTTTGAAATAATTTAATTCAAGAAACCACCCCACCCGCACGTCATGTGACGAAAGCAAGCGCGGGTCATTCGGAAGTAACGCGCGAGACAGACTGAAATACATCAAAACGGTTCTGTTTTTCGAGGTAAGGATATTTTAAAATACCGATTTATAACATACATGTCAAAGTCGGTTTTAACTGAATTGTGGCAAATGTATTAGCTGCTGTACTCTGCTAATCTGCAAGCAAGGGAAATTATCTTGATACAAACGTTGAACACAAATAGCTCGTTTTTAACGGCTCTTGAAATTCAAAATATTGTATTCATCTGTTATTCTGACGTTAAAGCTAAAGCAGCTTTAGCTGTGTTTGAGGTGTAATGACCGAGTCGTGTCTGAAACTTCTGGTTAAGTGACAGATCGTTGATGGGTATTATCATTTGAATATATATTCATCTTTATAAGTGTGTTTTGTTATCAGTTAGTGTGTTGGTCACAGCGTTTTGTGGAAACTGCTTTTTCCAAATCTGTTTCAGGCTAAATCACCACAACATGTATAACTGTTTATGGGTCAATGACAAGACGAGTATATTTTTGTGTCCAAAGTGTATTATTTCCTTTTAAAATAATTTGATAAATTCATGACATATATCACTTTATTCTATAAAACCTATTTAGTTTGAATTCACTGTAGTACATTTAAATACATTTTTTTTTTTTTTGTTAAAACCCCCAAAATGTTAAAGGGTTAATGTTAGTTCACCCAAAAATGAAAATTCTGTCATTTATTACTCACCCTCATGCCGTTCCACACCCGTGAGACCTTCGTTAATCTTTGGAACACAAATTAAGATATTTTAGTTTAAATCCGATGGCTCAGTGAGGCCTGCATAGCCAGCAATGACATTTCCTCTCTCAAGATCCATTAATGTACTAAAAACATTTTGAAATCAGTTCATGAGAGTACAGTGGTTCAATATAATATTATAAAGCGACGAGAATATTTTTGGTGCTCCAAAAAAACCAAAATAACGACTTATATAGTGATGGCCAATTTCAAAACACTGCTTCAGGAAGCATCGGAGCATAAATGAATCAGCGTATCGAATCATGATTCGGATCGCATGTCAAACAGCCAAACTACTGAAATCACGTGACTTTGGCGCTCCGAACAGCTGATTCGACACACTGATTCATTATGCTCCGAAGCTTCCTGAAGCAGTGTTTTGAAATCGGCCATCAATATATAAGTCGTTATTTTGTTTTTTTGGTGCACCAAAAATATTCTCGTCGCTTTATAATATTATATTGAACCACTGTACTCTCATGAACTGATTTCAATATGTTTTTAGTACATTTATGGATCTTGAGAGAGGAAATGTCATTGCTCCTTATGCAGGCCTCACTGAGCCATCGGATTTCAACAAAAATATCTTAATTTGTGTTCCGAAGATAAACGAAGGTCTTACGGGTGTGGAACGGCATGAGGGTGAGTAATAAATTACAGAATTTTTGGGTGAACTAACCCTTTAATGTTAAGTTGTGGAACTGTCCAAACAACTGAACAGATGAGAAAGCTATTTAAAATAGTGTCTTACTAATAATAAAAAATTTATAAAATAAAGATTATGGCATCACTTTGTTTAAAACCTTTCATAAACAAATTTTATAAATATCAGTGGCATTTTAAAAAAAACACTGTTGAGATAATTGAAAAGCTTTTGTCCAGCAATTTGAACGGCGGCACAACTGCAAACATGACATTTATATTATGAATCGACAAGGTAATAACAGTAAACATGATAATGCATCATCTATTCTAGAGGACTCGAACTGATCCTTGTGGCCGAGTGAAAAGGTTTGTACATCTCTCTCAAATACTGGTCAAAACTGCTCATTTCAAGTATGGGTAGGTTTTTTTTGTTCATACTTCTGAGATTGTCCCCATTTGTAAAACTGAATGTTTCAAGAAATCCAACATTTGATAGAAATCACATTTATTTAAAGGTGCAATATGTAAAATTTTCTGTCCGCTTAAATGCTGGATGGCTTGTGTTGATAAATGGCATGCAATTAATTTTAAAATGTATTGTATGATGGAGAAAATGCTGTATTACTGTTACTAAAAATAAAGCTGCATCTGATTATGCTATGTTAGCTACTTGACAAAATAGTGTTTTTCTCTGAGGCATGGTAAAGCATGGTACTCGCAAACAATCAAGAAAATTTGATTTAAACAATGACTAAGCGTGTTGAGCTATATAACAATATTTAGTTTTCTGTCTATAAATATATCAAAACAGTTGTTCCCTTGCCTATTAAAACATGTAAATATTAAACGTCTTTGGTGTTTCCATGGATTCTACAAAATAAAACCGGAAACTGAGGGTAACGCGGGTATGACGCCATTGAGAGGCGACTCCTCACACGTCCTGGAGCCTTGGTTAAAATAGCAATTTTCTCACGATTTACAAATAGTTGTAAACATTTGGGATATTGTAAGTACTCAAGTGAACAAAATACATAACACTGGCCTAGTGGTTTTTGGATATTTTACTGCAAAAGTCTTACATATTGCACATTTAAAAATAAAAAAGACATTAATTACCACTATAACCAACAGATGGCAGCAGAGAAGCATTTATTGGCTCATATTAGCCATTTTCTGTAATAGCTAGCTTTTCACTCAGTTTTGCTTTTGAATAGATATTAAACATTATAAAATCACTAAGTTTAAAAATACATTTTGTCAAGGTGATGTATAAAGTACTCACAAAAGGAAAAACAACTTTTCTTGTGAATGAATTACACAGAAAGCGAGCACCACGCTCTCCCTTTATAACCACAGAAGCTGTCAGTCAGTGCAGCGCAAGCTTAATGATTTTGGCACACTTGTGAAAACTCACATTTTATTCAATGAATCTAATTAAAGTGTACAATAAATCTTTTATTTACAGTGTGTTGATCTTTTTTTTTTTTTACACAAAAGTGTGAAAACTGATAGTTGAATTGAATTTTGCCAAGGAGGAACACTGAGTTGGGCCTTCTTTTTGTGAATGCATATAATAAGTCAGGCTTGCAATAATGTCCTTTGACTATCTGCCTTAGGATAACTGAATATCTCTGAAGTGTAAGCCGAGTTTGCATAAGCAGACATGCTGGATGGGGCTCAGTTCGTTGAGGCATTGTCACGTTTGGGTTACCCACGGGCGTCTATGCTGAAAGGTTCTGAGTTTGACTGGTTATTTGACACCGCACCGGATAACCTGCACCTTTTACGTGTCGTCTGCAACCGCCTGAACCGCAGCAATGTTCTAACGCCAGAAGAATTGCAAGCTTACAAGGCACTCCAGGAGACCGGGAAGCCTATCTTGGATGAGGCGACACTAGCTGAGTTGCTTAAAACCTGTTTGCCTGTGGATGGAGGTGTAGGGTCACAGGGCTGTTCTGTGCTGGGTGGCGAGGGAAATGTAACAATTGAGGACCTTGAGACAGAACTTCAAGCTCTCCGCAAGGAAAAGCAGCTAAAACAACGCAGACTCAACAAGCTGCAGATGCTAGCTACCAACTGGGGTGCAAACTCCTCTGCATCCCAAGCACTGCTGCAGGACGGAGGCAATGTGGTAAAAGATGCCAACTCTGCCTTGGCAGCTGAAAATGCATACACCAACTCAGCTGTAGAGAACTTGTCAAAGGAGACCACCAAACTGGCTGGCTTTTTCCAAACCAGCCTAAGGAGTAAAGATGGAGCAGCTCCACCTTTAGTTCCTCAACCTGGGATCCCTGTACTCCTCTCGCAGTTGTCTCTAGAGTCGTTCCTCCAGCAACAAGAGCAATTCACCAAAGCGCTGGCTGCCTACACTCAGCGTCAGTTCTTTCAGGGCATCTCAGACATGATGGAGACCTCCACTTTCAATCGCTGGCAGCTGACAAATCTGAGCTGCTGCAGTGAGAATGAGGAAGAAGAGGATGAGGGACTAGTGGAGCTCAGGAAGAAAGAGATGGCACGACTGCAGTGGGCATATATAGTGGCACAGTACCAGCTGGTGAAAGAGAGGGCAGAGGAGCATGGTGACAAGGCAGCAAAAGAGTGGCTTATCCAGCGAATGAACAGCAGCACAGAGGTAAAAACATTTTACTTATGTTGATACTTTTGTTATGGCAGCTATGCATTTCCTTGTTCGGTCCTTAATTTTTCAAGACTAGTAAAGTTGACCAGAAGCAAAGACTGTACATATACACTATGCAAAAATTTGGGGTCAGTAAATGTATTTATTTTTTTACTTTTAAGAAATTAATGCTTTTCAGCAAGGATGCATTCAATTGTGACAGTAGATACATTCATAATATTACAAAAGATTTCTGTTTTAAATAAATGCTGTAATTTTGAACTTTCTATTCATAAAAGTATCCTGAAAAAAAATTAATCATCAATCTTTTGAGAGTAGTACATTTATTTTACTAAATTAAAAAACTTAGTTAAATAATTTGTAATTATATTTGGATCATAGCTGACATCCATTTGTGATGGATGTGTGACTGCAAGTAGATGTGTGAAACAACATTTTAACCGCTATTCTAACATGTTCAAGCAAATTTGGCTGTAGATAAACACACTGCGCTAGGAGAAGAAACTTGTGCATGTGACATTTAATGATACATTTGAGTCCCTTGGATTGAGTATACCTATAAATTTTTCTCATTTTCTCCCTCTCGTAGTCTCTGTGCTACTCACAGGTGAGCAGGCTTGAGCCTGATCTACGCTCTGAGATCATCTCAATTCAGTCTGAAATTCAGTCTCTTATGTTAGACCCAGTCCGCTCTGTGTTACGAGACTGTGCCCGCCTCCTTAACATCCCCGTGGTGCGTGGTGACCTCGCTCTTCAAGTAGCCAGGCAAAATTACTACACCTCCAGACAAAGTGAAGTTCGCAACCAGCTTCTCCGTCAGAAGACCTTCTTCGAACTTGTGCGTCTGGCCCAGGATGCAGAGCTCCTTAGGGGGAAGAGGGTGATGGAGCAGCTTGATGAAATAGTGAAGAGGCTGGAGGGGGCAGCAGAAGCTGCTACTCAAAGAGAAAACACTTTGACACAACCTCACTTGACCCAAGTCCCCTACCTTGGTCCTAATGCTAAACAACAGATCATGAGCTTCAAGGACACAGCCTTTAGCAGGTAGCCCACCATAAGTGGCGAGAGGTTTAATTTACAGTTTTGTACCGTGTATTGCAGGTTGAGTTAGACTCTATGCTGTTTTCATCCTTCAGGTTGCTGCAGATGCTCGAGATGGGTAAGGCCTCCACGGAAAGAGAGGATCCATTCCAAACCTACGGTAGGCTGGAAACAGCAGCCTCCAACCTACAGGAGCATCTGGTCTCTGTACAAGAGGCTTTGGATGGGGCCAGACGAGAGCAAGCCTTTACTGGAGCTCGGTTAGAACATGACCGAGATGCGCTCGACCAAGTGGCGTACTCTGACATTGTGCAGCCTCTCCTGAGGCCGCAGGTATGTGCTACAGTCACACCTGCACTGGAGCTCTGCCCTCATGCACAGGTATGTCTTTCTTGTCTTTCTTTTTTCTCAACCTCGCCGCCATTTTCTACATCATTCGTTGTGAATCCCAAGAAACGTGAGCAGATTTATTTGTCAGTATTCGTGGCTTGTAAAAAGCATGCACCTCTCATCATTGTTTGGTGGTGGATTTTTTTGCACAGTAATTTTGTTTTGTTGCTGTTTTAAGACTTTAAAATTGTCAATGCCTTCTGCTTTCTTTCCTGACACTGCAACATCTCACTGTCTGTGTCTATGAAACTCATTTTATTGGACTGTGATTGTTCTAGTCCTCTGAGAACAGTTCTGTTCTGCTGAGACCCTTGAAAAGCTTTTTAACAAAGTTAGTCCAGAATCCCTTTTAGAGTTTTAATTAAAAAAATGGATCTTAAACTTTAGTTGTTTTATCATTTTTATATTTGAACCTAGATTGGCCTTGAAAATAGTCATGGAAGCTGGCATGATTTCTCCTCTTAACTTCCCATTTTAATACTAAATTAAAATGAGAAGGAAATTTAATTTAAAAGATTACTTTATTAGCAGTGAATTAAATCCTTGCATGCACAGAAAGTAATCAGTGTTCATTAGGAGTTTAAACCCTCCCCATCTGACTTGTTCCAACCAACTCTCTCTGTTTAGGAGCTCAAGATTGTTCTAGATGAGCTGGAGGTCAAGCAGAAGAACTTGTACACACTTCTTCAGGACATAGTTGGGGACTTGAAGGCCAAACGAGGAAGACTTGAACGCAGTGCCTCCCTGAGGAGAGAGAGGGAACTGTATGTTTATTTCCATCTGGACCCAAGACTGCTCAGTAGAGCAGTGAGAGATATAGAGGCTCTAGCAGGGCTTATGTAGAATCAGATCTCCTTTGTCTACACCAGCCAACATATACAGAGGTCCTTGCTGCAAAAATTAAAAATATGGATGACTGAGAAATGAATGTTAAATGCAGATTAGGACATGGACCATTGTTGCTTCTACGTTGTGGAGCTCCATAGATCTTATATTCTCATGTATTATTCTTTATTTCTGCTATCTGCTAAAAGTTAATGTTCTTTAGTTATGTCAAATTTGTGTTCAGTGCTTACAGTTTCACATTAATTTGCATTTGTACTTTTGAAAATGTGCCACACTTTGTATAAATAATGGTGCTTATATATTTTTGGTGATTAACAGTTCTATCTTTGTGAATAAACATCATTTGTAATTTCAGTGTTTGAGCAAATATTTTTTTGTGTGCATGTTTCAATGCGATTTGGTTTTTTGCTTCAACGCATTTAAGATTTTCATTTCATTAAAAGACCACCAGAAAAACAACAGCCGACTATGTGTATTATCTTTTGATAGATCTGAGTTGACTGACAGACATTCGAACAGTGGATTTCCACTCATATATTTTGTAGTAGAAGAGTATGACAGCAGTGTTGCTTGTGCACATTTTGATCCCTTTACTGTAAGATTTCAAACCAGCACCTCTTAGATCGCACTGCTATTTTTCTTCATATGTATCTACAGGGTTAAGACAGACTAGAAGAGCAGGAAATGAGATGGAGAGCTACCTCTGCAGCAGTCTGAACACAGCTCCTCTCTCTGCAGCTGCACAGAGCATCATAGCAGCCCTTCGGGTCCAGTATGTGCACAGAGGAGAAAGAAGCAGAGCTAGTGAGTTAGAAACAAAACATTCTAACAATTTAATATACCAACAACAAAACTATTATTAACTTGAGGCTTGTTATGGCTATTAGGAGGTTGAATGTTACTGGTTTTGTTCACATTCAACTGGCAAGTTCTTTTTTTTATGCTAAGCTTGATGCCTTAGAAAGATTGACTTGCTTCACAAACAGGTTTTAAAAATGAATTAAATATTTTTCTGTCTGAGGGAATCTGTTAAATCATTCAAAATTACAGCCTTGACTTGTAGAGGGTTCAGACTGTCTCAGCATCAAGGCAGAGATGACAGAAATCAAGAGTTGTACACAGGGAAAAGCGGGTGAGTAATATGTGTTTTAGAAATTTTCTGTACATATTGAGCCAACAGTAATTTATACATTATATTTATAACTATAAATAAAATAGTTAATTAGACTTTTCGAACTTTTAAACTGCTGATTATGTCTTTGTTTTAAACAAAGTTACGTTGATAGTATTTATTCTCTGATCATGTCATCTTCTGATTCATGTGTTCTTTCTCTCTTTAGAGACTTGGACTTAAATAATCTGGCAGAAGATTCAAACAACTTCAATCTAAGGGATGTGACCAGTAAAGAGAGGTTTGCGCTCTACTATGCTGGTGATATCATAAATATAATGTCCTTCATATACCGGTATCACAGGGAGAAAACGATTTATGCTTGTTCCACTTTACTAGTGTGGAGAGACTTCAGACTAGACCAGATGTTACGACAGAAGCTGAGATCCATAAACTGACCTTCAGTAAGAGGAGGTGGATTCAACCAGCAAGCCCCACTGAAAAAGGTCCAGTAAGTTGTAATCAACATGAGGCTCCCCCAGTGAAGAAGATCAGCTTTAGCCAGCCTACGTTGCTTACTAACAACTGTCATCCAGCATCCGAAGAAGAGTGCAAAAGGATTGATATTGTGGACAATCAGAGTAAGAATGGACAGACAAACCAATTTTGGAGCTGTCAATCAGGGTTGACGGAGAAAGATAACAGTGATTCTGTTTGTGAGGAAATCTCAAAAGAGGCCAGAGCTGCCAAAGCTGTGTTCATACAAATGCAGTATAATAATTTTATATCTAATACAGAGAAACCAACATCTAAATATAAGGATTTGGAGACCAGCCATTGCTGGCAAGATAGTAGAAACTCTGAATTTTCAGCTCCAGTGGAAAGTTGTGGACATGCCAAAAGATGTGGGAGCATCTCTCTCCTCGAACGTGTGCAAGACACGCCTGTCAGGTCAGGTGAAATACTGGACACAGTAAGGGAGAAAGAAGACAGCGACTCTGAAAGACGAGATATTACCAAGAGCAGAACTAGTAAGTGCAGTGCTTGATGGGCTACTAGACAATACAAATACATTACATATTCTTTGTATTGCAGTCCTTATGTCACATGACTTAACAAGTAAGATATTCTTCCAGTTTTCCTGCTTTTACCAGGCTGAAAATGTCTGATCTGCAAAAAAATTGATCTTGTGAACCAGTTCTGTCAAACCAATTTTAGAGTGTTATCAAGATAATTATTAATAATTTGCAGATATATGTTTTAAATGGTTTTAGATGGTGTATAGCACATTACACCACAGGACATGTCAGCTTGGACAGAAATGAGCTTCCATTCATTTCATCCAGTGACAACGCTGAGAGACTATTCACTCTTTTTATTGTACATGCAGGTTCTCCCCAGCCAGATGAGAATACAATACTGATGCCTGTTGAAGAGAGAACTGGAAAGATGGAGTCCACAGTACATCACACAAGTGGTGGATTGCAGCACAGCATCCAGAACCACTCTCAGGTAATCTATATGTGCTCACTCCAGAGCAGAGAAAAGGCAGTATTGGCTGTGTCATGTCATCAGAGAGGTCATTTTAGTGTAGTTTTCTGGATGATCTTATTTTTTTCCCACTATTTCAAATTTTTTTGTCCTGACCTTTCTAAGGTGTATTCTGTCATTCTAAAGTGATAAGAAAATGTGGCACTGGTAAAATGTGGTCTATAAGGGATCAATTGAATTCATGTGTAAATGTTTGAGCTTGAGGGTCTGTCTGTACTCAGATGGCTCAAAGTGGTCCATTAGCAGTGCTGCAATACATTGCATAAAGCATCAAAATATATATTGTAAGTTTCCTTTGTACAGAGAAGAAAAAACAGAAAACTTCCCTGGGGTTCTGAAGTACGGAGCATCAGAGTGATGAAGAGAACAAGTACCGACAATGAATTAAGCATGCACACACATACAATCCAAAGGACAGCGTTCTCTCACCTGCTCACTAAACACTAAATTCTAGATGTTCTATAAATAGCATAAACATTAAAAGCCACTATTATCTGTGGATCAATTATCTAGTGTGTAAGAATGTTTTGACCCTGAGTGCTTGTAGTTTTTATTTATTTTTTTATTCCTTTCAAGGTGAAACAGCCTACTAATGAATAATGGAAATCTCTTACTGCAGATGTCTGTTACATAAAGAATAACAGGGGTCGTTTAGGGGTTGAGAAGTACCAGACAAAGACTTGTCCTTGCAGCGATAAAAGTGTGGGAGCATCAGCCTGAAAACTGCTTTAGTGAGCTTTATTAGTGACAGCATGGGAACTGTGAACAGTTCCCTCTATTTTTGAAGCTTTTTTTAAGCTGATTTGTCTGGCACTGACATCCAGACACTAAAATGGAGGGTTGCATGTGGATGGCTGTCTGCTGCCGATTTAAGCTTTTTGGTGTTATGAAATTGACTTTATTTGTGTTGCTTTTGTGAAATATTCCCTTCACATGTGAATAAGAGAGAGTGTGAACTCAAATGTCCTCTTCTTAAACTCTAGCTGCGTTTTGTTTTTTTGACATATACAGGCTGGTGAGGTGAAATCATTTCTAAAGCATATTGGAAAATGGGAACCCTCTGGACCCTTACAGGAAGCTCCTAAGATCACTTCATCCCAGGAGTTGTGCGAAAATACACTTAGAAACCCAATGTTCCTCCATGCTAAAGTAAAGGGCTCGGTGCAGCTCTTAAAACAACCAAAAGCTCCACGGCCTGGTGTCAAGAGGCAGAGACATCCCCTCAGACGGCAGAAAGAATTTAAGAGTCAAGGATGCAATAAACCGAATAATTTCAAACCCCTCAAGCCCTCCAATCCAAGTCTGTCAAGATCCAAAATAAGCTATCAAATGTCTTCAGAAACAGATAGAAAAGAAGATGGAAACACAACAATCTCTAGAGGGGCTTTTAGTCTGATCTCTGATCCCAGGGTGTGCGACACAGGGCGTCTCTCACAAGAGGATAGAGAATTTATGTTAGAGGAGGTTGGAAAAGCGAAAGCATTAGTTGTTACCATGGTATACCAAGACGGCACAATACAACTGGACCCAGAACAGGTGTGTTTACAGATTCACTAGATGATATTCATCAATTAGTTTGGAGAAGAAAAGCATTGATTGTGGGCTTTAGTTGGTAAACTATTAGGTTGTACTACACATTTTGGTGAATATACACTATTGTTGTTTATATTCTTTATAAATAAAGAAATTACTTTATTTCAGCAAGGATGCATTAAATTGATCAAAGTTATGGTATATTAATTTTTAATGTTACAAAACATTTCTATTTCAAATAATTGTTCTTTTTCAAATCCTGAAAAAAATGTATCATGGTTTCCACAAATAAATTAAGCATTACAACTGTTTTCAACATTTATAATAATAAGAAATGTTTAAGCACCAAATTAGCATGTTAATACTGGAGTAATGGGTGTTGAAAATTCAGCTTTGCTATTACAGAAATAAATTATAATGTCAATTTTAAATTGTAGTAATATTTCAAAATATTTACCGTTCACTGTATTTGTCAAATAAATGCAGCCTTAGTTTTAGACAACTCATACAAGGCACACTAAAATTCTTTCAACTGTTGTACGAGTGGTAATGTATGTTAGCATTAATGGCTTGATGTGTTCAATGTCTCTTCTGAAGAAGCTGTACCCTGCAGTGTGTGGCCTGCTGGTTTTGCTGAAGACTGATTTGGACTCAGAGGGACTACAGGACAGACCACCAGAGAGGGTGCTGTACCTCAGACTAGAGCAGACACCAGCCTGGGCCCAACAAGACTTTACACAAAAGCAGGATGCCTTTACCAGGTGTGCTGGAGTTTTTTGGAGAGGAAATGAGAAAGAGGCAGAGAGGTGTTTGCGTTTGTCTACTCTCCTTACTATCCCTGCTTTTTCTGTCGCAGATGGTAAGTAGCATTCATTATTAGTTTTTCTTTAACCCTTTAAGCCCTGAAGGAATATTTAGTTGTTTTTTTCTGAGTGACATACACAAAATGGTAGTAGGTATCATGTAAGAGAAAACCTTTTAAATTTTTAGAAAATATATGTGCATTACATTTGGACATGCTGAGAAACTGCTGATAAAAGACAAAAAAATAAAGGTGTGCTCAAGGGAAATTTCACATACTGTATCTTTCTTATTTGACATGCAATATCTCAGGAAGGAAATAAGGAAAATTATTTTTTTGGTAAAGTTCCCCTACTCTTTTTAATCGAGAGAATAAGTGTTATAACTCCATTAGGATTATCTTTAGATCTGAGTGACGGATTATGGTAAGTTTTCCATGATCTGAGCATGATTTATGAAGTTGCAAGCAAACACGTGACATAAATGCCACATCCTTACATTATTTACATTTGGGTCTGGGGGGGGGCTTCATGTTCAAAAATTTGCTCAAGTTCAGTCAAAGCCCAAAACAATTATGCTGCTTGTATTGTACTCTGTGAGACCTTTCAAATGATGTATGACACATGACTATATGAGCTGTATGATATTTTTGACATATTACAGTACAGTACAGTACAAAAAAAATAAAATAATTTGTATCACCGGCGGTACACTTCGGGTTTAAGGGGTTAAAGGGATACTGTTACGTGTAATGTGGCCTCTGTGTAGGTAAGCACTTGTGTGTGTATATGTTATTTAGAGATTCTGTAGATAGTAGGTGGTGTTGAGTGTGTGTTTTTCTGTATCTGTTTGTCTGTCTGTCCTTAGAGAGCTGCTGCTGCAGATTATGTGTGGCACAAAGCTGTTTGTGTGCTTTAAAGCTAAAGACCTGCTTCGCACAGCATTGAGACACTTCAGCAGAGACCTGAGCTGGAAACAAGGTGACATACATGAATGTCCTTTATCTCTTGACTATTTAAACAGTTACCATGTTATGTAGAGTAGGATTCAAAGTCTACAGGATTCAAAGTCTACAAGATTCAAAGTCACCACATTGAAATGTTTGTTTGAAACTGGGTGGGTTAGGACTTCAAAAAGTTGAATGAAAAATGTAAATATTGTTCTAATATTATATTCTATAATTCTCTATTATATTCTAACATAAATATATTATATTCACTGTTTCTAAGTCAATAATTAAACAAGCAAATTTGTGACCTATGTTCTTGAAACATTCAAGATGCTCTTAAAATCATGCTTGTGTCAGCTTCAGTGTTGCTGTCATTAAGGCAATAGGCAGACATTCCAGATACTAGAAAATTCTGAAATTCATATCAAATTCATATTTTTATACTAATATTAAAGTTTAAGTGATTTGATTTTAAAAAGTTGGCAGACGGTCGGGCCTTTTTTGAGCATCGGTCGGCTTAGTTTTTTCTGTGTTCCACACCATTTGGTCTACTCAGATGTCGTTGTTTTTTTGTTTTGTTTTTTTTATTGATTGGCTGTGCTCATTCTGCTTGTTGAATCGGCGTTGGGCCATCAGTGAAAGAGAACTCTGGCTGTGCACAAGAATAAAAGTTAAAGTGATGAAACCACGCAAAGAGGTCAAGACGGCACAGACAGAAGTTTGTTACAATTTGACGACGTCTTACCTGAGCATTCAAATGCGCAAATATTTTCATATTAATATGAGCCGAGTGTGGTATGAAGAAAGTGATTAGCGTGATTTATATTTAAAATGTTAAGCAAGTGCTGCTTTGTTTACAGTTTGTATAACTGCAGTCCTAGTTTCGGTTTCCCTTTTTGAATGATGAAAATAGACCATTGATACCTGCTGATATACAGTTATTTTTCCTTACACGCAGGCACAGAAAGCACGCGCTGTAGCCTGTAGTCCTTTTGGTGTGTTTAAGCAGTTTGGCCGAGACGCAGTCGCCGCGAGGTGACAACACAGTCAGCTTTCGTAGCCACTATTTCTTTGACATCGGCTTGGTGTGTTCCGTGCTTAACAGAAATATTTTCAACAGTGCTCTCACTAATGGACTTTTGAACCCCACTGTGTATTCACAAAAGTGGGAAACTGATTAAATGACATTACCATTAAATATAGACTTTTAATAAATCTAATGTTTTATAAGAATTTGGGAAAAATTTTATTGTTGGTAATATTTAAGTGATTTTTGACTTGGACATCTGATTCTTTGCAGTGTTGGGGAGTCAAGTCATGGATCCTCAGATTGCTGCGTGGTTGTTAGATCCTGGCGACTCTGCTTCCTGCTTTCAGACCCTGCTTTCCAAACACTACAGACATCCAGTTATGCCCACACTACAACCTGTGCTTGGGCAAGCCAAGGTCAGGATACACACTTGATTCAATAAATGGTGGTCAGAAAAGGCTCCGCCAGGTTTATTTTAATTTTGACTTGGAAATAACACTTTTACAGTGACATTGTGGCTCTCCTTACTGCTTTATCAGGTGACTCAAGCAATCTCAAATTTGTCTCTCCTACACAAGCTAATGGTGGAACTACAAAACAAGCTTCAGGTAATTTAACATGAATCTTTTCTAAATAAAGCATAATGTACACAATTTCTCAGTTCTCTCTCGTCCTCTTTCAACTTTCCACCCGTCTGTCTGTTTCTCTGTAGACTCAGGGGCTGTGGCAGCTCTATTCTGGCATAGAACAAAAGATGATTCCAGTTCTGGCAGGTCTGAGCAAACAGATTCTAGAGATAGCAAAGTGAATGACTTAGCTTACAAAATCTCATCATACTGCATAACCATGATCTATTCATTTTATGATATAATCATAATGATTTTGTTTCCATTTTTACTTGAAAACAGTGGTGTAACTTTGTTTTAAAAAGTAGGTGGGACAGGAAAGTGTGTGTGTGTGTGTGTGTGTGTGTAAGAGAGAGAGAGAGAAAGAGAAAAAAAAAATAACATTACGATGTCCAGAAATCAATTTCAGTAGTACATTGAGTTTAATTTAATGACATAGAACTCATGTTTAATGTGGTAGTTTCATCCTTACATCTACTATAATACAATATATTGTTAGACCCAAGATTGTTCACGTTAATGAATAAATAGATCTGCTATTTAGTATTCGTGAGTTCAAATGGTCTGGCGGTAGAACTTTTGTTTAGCATGCTAGGTTCTGAGTTATAATTCGCACTTATATATATATTTTTTTTTTCCCTTAAAGTTCATCAGTGATTGTAAATCAAGAGCAGGGACATGTTTCTGTGCATTTTATTTTGTGATTTCAATGGAATGAATTGAAGGGCTCCACAACGGTTAGCGATAGATTGAAGCGCTTGTCTGTGCACAAAACACTACCACTTGAGAACAGCGGCAACAAGCACTCAGCATGATTATAAAAACAACCCATTCCAGCACCAGATTGACTCTTATTTAACTCTGCTTGTCAACTAGAGATGTTTAATTTGTATTAGATACATCTGTACCGTGAGATGTTTCAAAAAGTGGTGGGGACATGTCCCTCCCATTCCACCAGCAAATTATGCCTATGCTTGAAACAGTTCCAAACTTGTTTTTTACTGTATGTCACAGACGTTTTTTTCATCAGTGTGTTCACAATCAAATATGTTTGTCAAATCTTGAAATTGCCACATATTTAAATTTGACCAGTTGTTTCAGATCCTGTCACAAAGAATTTTTGAAATCAGTTTTGTATTTAATCAGGTAATATGTGAGAGGAACTAATCCTTCTTTAATTATCAAATTTTTCAGCTACATAATTTTTTATTTTATTTGCAGTGTTCAGTTAAACCTTTAGTCCAGCACATTCATTTCTTTTCTATATTAAATTTTTCATTTCACTGTCTGAAACGAAACACTATTTCAGAGGGGAGCTATATATCACTGCTTTAAAGTACCCCTGCAGTCAATAATTTTATCCCTTAAAACTTATCTTTGATAATATGTAAATGCTTTTTTTCATGTGAAAATAATTTCTTATTGCCTTAAAATAGCTTGAATGTAACTCTACGCCCTTGCTTCATTTAGTATGCTGTTACATTAATATGCAAAGTAGTGCCTGCCTCCACTCAGGGCTGCCCCTGCTGGGGCAGTCGTGGCCTAATGGATAGAGAGTCGGACTTGTAACCCAAAGGTCATGGGCTCGAATCTCAGATCCGGCAGGGATTGTTGGTGAGGGGAGTGAATGTCCAGCGCTCTCCCCACCCTCAATACCACGACTGAGGTGAGACCCTTGAGCAAGGCACCGTACCCCCAACTGCTCCCCGGGCGCCGCAGCAATGACTGCCCACTGCTCCGGGTGTGTTCACGGTGTGTGTGTGTTCACGGTGTGTGTGTGCACTTGGATGGGTTAAATGCAGAGCACAAATTCCGAGTATGGGTCACCATACTTGGCCACATGTCACTTCACTTCACTTCACTTCACTTCACTCATTTACACCAGCTCGGACTACCTGATCCACTCAGTCATCTCTAGTAAACGCTACACAGTGGCAAGTGGAAATATTGGCTTAGTTGAGCAATATATGTTTGAACCAGAAACTGATTCAGAAGAAGAAGAGGAACAGTGAATTATACAGGGTTGTCTACTCTACAAGACAATATATCAGAATGGTAATGCATTTTATGCATTGCTTGGACATGGTTTATTACGTCAGACACTGTAATTAATATAACTGTTATGACTGTTTTGAAATGGCTAATAATGTGTTGCTAATGTTACACAAACCATGTTCCCGTTTGCCATCTTGGAGTCAGACTGCTGCCTTCTAAACATCAGCATACTTAGAAATGCTTTGAACAGCATAGAAAGTGATTAGTTACGTGATTGTGATGATAGGAAACGGGGCCAGTTTCAAACGCCGGTTTTGAGACTGTCTTTGGCTCACTGCAGTTTTACTCGGCAATGGTTGACTGATGGTTTGCTCATGCTTTGTCTTAAAGCGTATTAAAAACACTGTATAAACAACATTAAAAACTTGATTTTCACCTCAGGAGGTCTTTTGCATTTACAATGAAGCCAATAATTTTGAGGTGCTGCTTTAACATTGTTCTTGCTCTCTCTCAGCAATGGAGAGCTATAAAATTAATGTGGACAAGGAGGCCTTGAAAAAGACTTCAGAGATGTTGGGGGTAAGAGTTTGTGTCTGTGATTTTATAAACAACTATAAAAAGTGATTTTCTCAAGCCTATCTGCCCTGAGGGGGAATGGAGGGTCTGTTATATTTAGTTAATATTAATGAGTAGATCTGTCACTGCTCAAAAAGAACATTACTTTCTCTTAAACTCCTCTCATATCACTTGCCTTCTCATTCTCTCTCATGAGTGTACATATATTGTTTTCTCTAGTGCTTTGTCTATATTAATTTCATAAACTTTTACACTTTTCACACTTCCTCCTCTTCTATCGTTTTTCTAAATCTTTCCCATCCTTCCCCAGTTCTCTCAGAAGAAAGGAAGGGCTGAATAAAACACTACTGGATTATTCTTTGTGGGGGTTTTACTGTGTCTTCTGTATTTGAAAGTGTCAGAATGTACAGCTTCTCACTTCTAATTAGGGTCTCCCTTGTGTTCTCTCTCAGTCTAAGCTGAAGCAGTTAGAGCAGGAGGCTCACCAGGCTGCAGGTCAAAAGTTCTTGGTGTCCAGCAGTGCTCAGCTCAGACTGGTCAGTGTTTTTGAATGGCTTTGCAAAACCTGACAGTATTTATTTTTTATTTATTTATTTTTATTTTTCTCCTATTTTTCCCAAAATGTTGTCTATTAGGTAGGTCACTAGGTTTTGAAACAAGGTCTTATGCACGATCAGTTCATCTTGTTCTGACTTTTGGTCTGTTGACAGATAAGAGTATAGTGTAAATGTGGATTACAAACCTCTCCTCTTTTCAGATCCTGTTCGAGAAGCTGCGTTTACATGAACTTTGTGGGAACAAGAAGCTTCCCAAAACAATCAAACAACAGCGGTCTACATCAGAAACAGCTGTAAGCACACATTTAATGTCCTTGTATATGCAGATAAACATGAGTGATGGTCTCATGGATGTTATTGTTTATATTTAAAGGGTTAGTTCACCCAAAAATGAAATTTCTGTCATTAAGTACTCACCCTCATGTCGTTCCACACCTGTAAGACCTTCGTTCATCTTCGTAACAAAAATTAAGATATTTTTGATGAAATCCGAGGGTATCTGATCCGCACATAGGCAGCAACGTCATTGCACCTTTTGACGACCAGAAAGGTTGTTGAAACCATAACATTAAGGTTGAACATTAAGTTCAACCTTAATGTTATGAAGCGACGAGAATACTTTGTGCGCAAAAACATCGACTTTATTCAACAATTTGAACCGTTGTCATATGTAGTGAACTCAGTGCCGGCTTCCATGTTTACGTCCAAACGCCAACCCTTTAATTGTTGTCCACACCAATCTTAATGCTTAGTTTGCAATTTTTAATGATTAACAGTGCATATCAAATTCTCAGATTACCTGATGCACAACATTTTTTAGATATGCAGCATAAGTCAAATTCCTCATAGGCTATAGAAGTGTTTTTTTTTTCCCTTAAATCTAATCCTTTTAATGTATTAGTTAATTTCCTTTTGACACATGATGTCTGATTCTCTCACAAAAACATTAAGAGGAGTGTATCTATTTTGTACAGTGCAAAGCAGAAATGAGTATACCACCTCTGAAACTTCTGAAAGTCAGCAATTACTCAATTACTTAGAAGACATGTTAGGGTTCTTTAGAGATATAATGTTCCAGCAAGTCTGCTTAATCAACTACCAAAGAAGCATTTCAAAATTATTCAGGAAAATAAGATTTTCTTATCAAGGTGATAAAATGTTGTGTTGCAAAAATGAGTACACCCTCCTAAAAGTTACTAAATAAAATGAAATAATTTTCTGGCGTAAGTTTAAGGCAATGTTTGATCAACAGGTAAGTATGTTGAACCAAAACATTTAAAGAGAAGGAATTTCTTGACAATTAAAAGTGTTATATAGCCCATTGAATCATTCTCAGACTTAATGCTGACAACAATGGAACCACTTGGGAGAGAAGTGTCAGGAGACTTATTTCTTAGCACAAAAGAGGACAGTGGTACAAGAGGATTACCAAATCATTGTTTTAAGTGTGAAAATATAGCAAAAGTAACACAGAAATTCAAAAACAATGGACTTGTGACAAGGCCCCTGAAATAATCAGGCCTTCATTTTAAGCTTTCATTTAGTGATGAGGGATTTTTTTTTTTTTTCTAGACAAAGAGCAGGAGAAATACCAAGCGAGTGTCTCAGAGCCAGCAAAAGCTATGAAAAGAGTGACTGTTTATCTCACAGAGCAAGATGCAGCCTGCAGAAATGACATGCATGGTTGTTGTTCTCACTGGAACTACCTACTGTATCCAAAGCACAATAAAGTCAGTTAGCCATTTCCAAAGCCCATATTTACAAAATATAGATTTTGGGAATCAAAACTCTGGTCTCATGAGACCAAATCAATCATTTTGGATCTAACGGCATCCAAAATGTTATGGTGTTGCTAGAGGAGGAGTACAGTGAGAAGTGCCTGGTTCCCACAGTAAAGTTCAGTGGTAAGCTCTTATAGGGATGTGTGAGTGCTGAAGGTGTGAGGGAGTTGTGCTTTATCAATGCTGTCATGAATTCCCACACCACTGTGTAATTTAATACACAAACTTGAAAAAGAAGATGTTACCCTTTCCTCATTCCCTGCATTGTTGGGCATTTTTTCAACATGACAATGAGGATATGCATTTTCCCAAGGTGAAAAACCTTCTGTGGACATGTATTGCCTTTATTTCTCTGCTTCTTAGATGTTCATTTCTTCCACATGGAATCAGACAAGTACAGTGAGTGGCAGGCTATCTGCTAAACATCCTGTGAGTGCTTCTCTTCTCTTTAAATCTTAACACTCTTGAGCGCTTGTGGGGGATTCTGTAGAGACGAGTTGAGCAACGCTCCCCATTAAAGATCAGGGCATTTAAGGAGCTCATCATCCAGGAGTTAAACAGGACAGATGTGACAATTTGTCATGAACTTGTACACTCTGTGCCAAGAAGGGTCAGAGCACTATATTCAAAATTATGGAGGGCATACTAAGTACTAGAATATTATACATTTGTTGAATTAAATCTAGGGTGAACTCATTTCTGCAATCCTTAATTTAAACAAAATTGGCTAATTTACTTATTTTATGGCTATTAATAACAAAAATTCCTCAGTTTTTATTATGTATACGTTTAATACATTTTAGTTTTGCCATCATTCAATGAATTGTATTAGTGATAAGAAAGAAAATACATCTTTTGTATTTGTTCAGAGGGGGTGTACTCATTTATGCTGTGCTCTGTATAATTCAGCTTAAAGGCACAATATGTACGATTTTTGGATTAAAATATCCACAAACCAATAGAACAGTGTTATATATTTTGATGACTTGTGTATTTACATTATCCCAAATGTTTCCAAGAATGTTTAAATCCAGAGAAATACCCAATTATAACCAGGGCACGGACCGTGTCCATGCGTCACCTATCAATGACATACCTGCATTACCTTTGGTTTCCGGTTTTATTTTGTAGAAACCATGAAAACACCAAAGACGCTTTAATATATTATGCTTTATTAGACAGGTGAGCAAATTTGTTTGGATGGATACATTCATTGACAGAAAACTACTCATGTTATATAGCTCAACACAGTAAGTCTTATTGTTTAAATCTCGTTTTCTTGATTTACAGCGAGTACCATGTTTTACCATTCCTAATATCGATCTAGCTTACTGCAATGTGCATTAAGTGTCTCATAGCAGCCACCGAGCGAACGCAGAGTAGCACTACTCATTAGCAATCGCTCCTGCTCTGCTTCATACTACAGTAACGTTAATAATCTCATCTGTGAACATGATTTCGAAGTCTCGTGCCGATTCTTTTCCACTGGCTGTAGACGTGAAGACAATACCTCCCATGATTCTGCAAAATCAAGGCGTCTTCAAGCTACACTTTTGTTTTGAATAAGCAACCTCTAGTGCTGAAAATTTCCATGGTGTGCCTTTAATTGACCCTTTTCATTGTTTTTTCTGCTCTCTGTTATAGCTATTACAACTACAGAAGCTGCATCCACTGCCCAAAATCATACTGGAATACAGACAGATTCACAAAATCAAGACTGCATTTGTGGATGGCATTTTGTCTTGTACGAGCAAGGTGAAACATTTCACATGTAGACTAGAAATCAAACCATATAAAATTAGATTTTAAGGGAGTTTTCACACTTGCGTCCTCTTTAAAAAAACAAACAAACTCAGGCCCCTATATGTGTACCAAGAGGTGAACCAAGTGAAAAAGGACCCAGTTCTCTTTACGTTCACACGCTGTCCCTGAAAGAGGACTCAGATCCTTTTTTGGTCCACTTTAGTAGGATTGTGGTCTCAGACCTCTTTGTGTTCATACTGTTGCTTTTTGAATCTTGTCCAGTTTAGTGTTTGATGGCTTGACCCTATGGCCTTCAAAATTTGATCCCATTCACTTACACTGTACACTAACCAAGAAACGTGTTTGTAAAGATTATTTATTATTTTGTAAAACAACATTGCTACAAATGCTCTTGAATGAGCAGGGTTCCCACTCGTCCTGGGAAACCTTAAAAACCTGGAAAATTTATGACAAATTTTCCAGTCCTGGAAAACACATCATGGAAAATTAGAGAAAATTTAAAATGTCCTGGAAAATCTTGTTGTTGTCCTGGAAAATAATTTTTTTTTAAAGTTCTTGGATTTTTCTTTAGTCGAGAACAAAGATTTTACTGGCCTAAAACAATCACCATTAGTTGCAGAAAGTGCAATGTTCAGGAATGCTGAGTTTGACACGTGAGAGTAGTATTTTCACTGATGTCTAGTCTTGTGTTGCCACTTGCAGCAGTTACCTAATGTTATTAAATGCTCAAATGCATGCAGCGAATGTTAACTGGTAAGCATCTACGTAATTCAGTAACTTGCTAACTATAGTGCGTGCATAATTATTATGCAAATTGATTTTCTGATCATATTTTTTTTTACAAGCACATGTTACCATTTCCAAACCAATCAATAATAATAACTACTATTAATTTTGTATTTAATCATTTATAAGTGATATATAATTGTTCATGAAGGCTGGAAATGAAAAACGCCTTATATTCAGGTGTGCATAATTATTAGGTATGTTTTCTTTTACAGATAAAATGAGCCAAAAAGAGATTTAACTCAGATTGAAAGGTCAAAAATTAATAAATGCCCATGAGAAAAATGCAATACTAGAAATTGCAGTTAAGGCATGACCATTGGACAGCAAAAAGCTCACTGGGTCAGCAGGGTCAGACAAAAAAAGGTGGAGAAGAAAAAAACATGTTAACTGCAAAAGAATTAAGAATTAAGGTAAAGAATTAAGTGTGAAACCATCAGGAACCCTTTAATCTCCAGCGCCACCATTTTCCAGAACCTCAACCTACCTGGAGTCTCCAGAAGTGCAAGGTGTCAGGATCTCAGAGAGATCCTAAAAAATGCCCCCCATTTAAGAATCACATACTGAATTGTAGTAAAATACAAGAAGACTGATTTTTTTTTATAGGCTGTATAGATTGAGAGTGACTCTTGAAGGACCAACACCATTGTACCACTGTTTGAAGAATTTATCTTCCAAAATCTGGCAGTAAGGTGTGGGAGTTCATTTTTAGTCCATCTCTTATCCTGAAATGTCCATCTTGCAGACATAATGATCTTCCAAAACCTACTGCCAAAAAATAGATGTGTGCATTAAATGTAAATGCAGACTAATAGAACTGCCACATATTTTATTACATGTTATGGATTTCTTTGTTGTTCACTGACTTTATAAATATTTTTATTTTCAAATATTAAAACAAAACATTAAAATAGTTCCAATGATTGACACTAGCAACGAGAACAATTTGTCAATGTATGATTAATAATTTTCTCGCAATTGCGAGTTAACGTAATTGTGATATAAACTCGCAATTGCGAGAAAAAAGGTCAGAATTTATATCACTCAATTCTGACCTTTTTTCTCACAATTCTGACTTTTTTCTGGAGTTTATATTTTGCAATTCTTTTCTTAGAATTGCGAGATAAAAATTTAAAGTTTAAAATGTAATTTTTTATTTTTATTATTATTATTATTATATTTTTTTATTCTGTTAGCGGAAACAAGCTTCCATAGTCATAATGTAAGATTAGGAGCTCTTATTAAAAACTGATTTTATAGTTAAGTGATGGCAATAAACTGTAGCTACACCTTTTACAGACTTAGAGAGAAATATATTAGGGTACTTTAGTACGTGATCCCAGTCTTTTATTCCTGTTGTGGTAAAATTGAAAATGTCCTGGAAAAGTCCTGGAAAATGATCGCTGAAAAAGAGTGGGAACCCTGAATGAGCTTAAGTTGTTTATCTTTTGCACAAAAATATAAATTTTGTTGCAATATTACATCCATATTCTTGCACTATATCACACATCCTTGTAAATAAGTCCATCTTTGTAAATAACATTTTAATTGTTTTCCTTGAATCATGTTTTTTAATTGCAGAAGGCAATGATAACATCAGCACAGAAAAAAGGACAAATACAATGAAAGAAACATGCAAATGAAATAAATTGCTTTAAATTTTCCATGTACAGTAGATATACCTAAAAGCAGCATTCAAGTATGAAATTGAATAATCAAATGAAAAAATAAAAATGCATATTCACTTTATGAATTAAATGTGATTCTACTGATTGTTTTATTAGGCTTACAGTAATGCATGGATCCAGTATACTGATAAACATACACGATTTCTTTCCCAGATACATTCACTTAAGACAAAGCCTGTTTATGTGAACCTAGAGTGTTTTGAAACTTTAAACGCAATAAGACACTACAGATTATTCAGTTTAGTACAAGCGCTGTGACAGCTGGTTTTCTGTGCATGCGCTAGGTGTGCACGCTTGTAAACCGTATATAAAAAAAAAAATGTAAACTGGCAAGGCATGCAGGTGCATCTCTTTTACACAGTTGGAAAGCAGTTAAATTGCAACAAACAAGTGTACGTTGTGAACAAATAATTTGTAGAGACCTGAGAGAAGACACAGCTATGATGAACAGCTGATTTGTACGGAAGCATCTGATGACCAAACTATGTTGGAATTCGCGAATGGAAAAATCAAGTGTGCCCAGAGTAGTTTGTGTTCAGATTGCATTTTAAGTGAACCGTACCGTGAGATGAGATTGAACCGTACTCAGATGTCCTCCCGAGTTGGTCTCGGTTCGGTTCATTTTTAATTGGTCTTAAATTGTTTGGAGCGTTCACATATGGGCCAAAAATCATGCAAACCGTTCTCAGACCAAGTGTGAAAACACCCTAAAACATGCCTTTTTATTTTACTGTTGCATTTCTTATCTCCATCCTATAGTATATATTTTTATTATATTAATTCATTTTAATTTTATTTTTTTAAATTATTTATTTTACTTGTTTTATCCAATGTTTTCCATTTATTTATCTGTATAGTATTTTTTTGTTTCTTTCTTTTTCAGCCTCTTTTTTTTTATGTTGTTTATAAATAAATGACCTGACACAGCTAATAGTGTCATTGTTTAATAATTTATTTTCTTTATTTCTCTGCTTCTTAGACATTCATTTCTTCCACATGGAATCAGACAAGTACAGTGAGTGGCAGGCTATCTGCTAAACATCCTGTGAGTGCTTCTCCTTTTACCTTTCTACTTTCTATCATGTAACTGGTTTACTATTGATCCATCCTCTTTTTTTCGCTCCTTCACTTTTCTAGGTATTTTTTTCATGCTCTGTTTCTCTTTCACTCACATGCACACATCCACATGCCCACTGTTTGTATTTTAAAAAATACAACCCTCGGTCTGGGTCACATTTTGAACAAATTAAGATCTGACACAACCCTTTGATGCCCCATTATATTGTACCATTTTCTCTCTCTCTCTTTCTTCTCTCTCTCTCTGTTGTGACAGATCGATAGCTCATCTCTAGATTTGTCTCAGGGTCCAATGTGCACTTGATGTAGAATTTACACTGTTGCAAGTTGCAACACTACACAAGCAAAGAGAACATTGTCCTTTTAACAATATCTGCTTTCTCCAGGTGCATTTTCAATCTATCAATCAAGTCATTCATTCTTTCTTTAGAATAATTGTGCTTGTCATTATTTTTGACTTCAATAAATCCCTCAAACCATATGCTTGTCACATATGTCTCCTTCACACTAAATTCAGTCAAGTCACCTCTGGAGGTTTATTCATCTGAGTATTGTACTGTAACCAGTGCATTAAAAAAATTAATTACGTCGATAAGCTAGCATATAAATGAGCTTCTTAAGTTGTTAGGAGGAATTACGAAAAATCATCGGCCTTTAATTGCAGTCTAGGGAAGATTGAGAGCATCCTGAGAGGGTACCCGTTCATACAGTATGATGCTGAATGACTGTGATATTAAAGCTGAAATTCACTTTGCAATTTCTTGTTCAGCTTTAATACTTCTCTTTTCCTGTTCCAGTGCGTGAATTTAGTTTTATATTGTGTCATTAAACCAGTAGGGTTTTTTCTGCATTGAAAATATTTTGACTGCCACCAAGATGAATCTTTGTCCCACCAAAGATGTATCTGTTCTTTTAATGTGACGATACCTGCCATTCTGCAGAACCGATACCCGCTGATAGACAGCTGCTTTGTAGCCAATCACTGACATATCTGCGTGTGAACGCAATGGCCAATCAAATGTGTTAGAATCTGCTCAACACCGCTGAGTTTGTATAGGTTCTGCATGCTTGTGAATCCTTTCATTATAACTAACAAAGTATAAACACAATGTCAATAAGAGATTCATTGCACAGCGTAGACAGCTTCATTGAATATAATGGGAGTTTTGCAAGAGTGCTGCTTTGTGTACCTCGTGTTGTGATTAACAGCTTCAGTGATTATAATGACAGAGATCTTTGCTCATTTTCTGAATATATTTTTCATTCTGCTAACTACACATTGCAAAGTTTTTGGTTTGAAAACTGTATTTAACCCTCTGCGGTCTAAGGTGTTTTTGGGGCCCTGCAGATGTTTTGACATGCCTTGATTGTGCTTTTTTCAATAACTTAAAATATTTTCATGGCTTTATATATGACTACACTATGTCCAGGACTATGTCTGCTACGGTAATATCTAAGTATCATGTTTGAAGCTCAAAAATGTGCATCCATCCATCATAAACATACACCACACAGCTCCGGGGGGTTAATAAAGGCCTTTTGAAGTGAAGCGATGTGTTTGTGTTATCCATATTTAATGTTATCTATATAAAATACCCATATTTAACACGTTAAAATAAGTCAAATAACTAGCTTCCAAAAGACCACCTTCCCTATTCAACTTACAAAAAAAAGCAATACTGATGTTGCGTAAGCGTTTTGAACTCTGAGAGGTGTTACACTTTCTTTGTAAGTTGAGTATGGAAGGCAGTCTGGCGGAAGCTGGTTGTAACGTGTTAAATATGGATAAGAAGAAAGTCATACACCTAGGAAGTCCTAACTGGGCTCGCAGTTGGGTACATTGTGTGTGGATGACTGTGTTTGTCCACCACCCCGGAAGACCATTTTTTACCCTGCCCCTACATTTTTGACCCTGCCCCTACACTTTTGCCTTTCATATTTTTCTTTACTACTTTTCCTGCTCTTACTCTTTCAAAATCCTTCATAAGCAAGTCTAAGTCAGAAGCTTTCAGACAATCTGGATTTAAGGAGGATTAGAATCACATTTTTTCATAGCTAATTTTTGTGCTGTAGTCCATGTCTGTGTATTTTGTGAGCGCTTCTTCAAATGCTAAGTGTTAGTAAAGCTTTGTATGTATTTAGATTTCACATAAATGCTGTTATTTTGAACTTTCTATTCTTCAAAGAATCCTAAAAAAAAATCCACAAAGATATTACGCAGCACAACTGTTTTAACATAGAAGAGCCAGCTGCCATCACCCTGTAGCCCAAGACTGATTGTCCACTGAAGCTAAGCAGGGTTGAGCCTGGTCAGTACCTGGATGGGAGACCTCCTGGGAAAACTAGGTTGCTGCTGGAAGAGGTGTTGCTGACAGCAGGGGGTGCTCACTCTGTGGTCTGTATGTGTCCCAACGCCCCAGTAGATTCTCCCCTTCCATAAGTAAAGTACTTTTAAGTGCAGAGAAAAGCACTTTATAAATGTAACAAATTATTATTATTATGGTATAAGAATGAAATGAATAAGAATTAAATGTTTTTTTTACACAAATGCATCGCTTCAAAAGGCCTTTATTAACCCCCTGCAGCTGTGTTGAGTATGATTATGATGGATGGATGCACATTTTTGAGCTTCAAACATGTGGTTTCTGTGCACTGCCATTATAAAGCTGGGCAGCATCAGGGTAATTATTTATATAACTCTGATTGTATTTGTCTGAAAGAAGAAAGTCATACACCTAGGATGTCCTAACTGGGCTTGCAGTTGGGTACATTGTGTGTGGATGACCGTGTTTGTCCACCACCCCCGAATATATACTGATTGGCTTCAGCACTCCATCTCCTCTCCACCAATAAGCTGGTGTGTGGTGGGTGTTCTGGTGCAGTATGGCTCCCATCGCATCATCCAGGTGGATGCTGCACATTGGCGGTGGTTGAGGAGATTCTCCCCTTCCATAAGTAAAGTACTTTAAGTGCAGAGAAAAGCACTATATAAATGTAACATTATAATTATTATTATTATTATGGTATAAGAATGAAATGAATAAGAATTAAATGCTTCTTGAGCACCAAGTCAGCAAATTTGAAGGATCATGTGACACTGAAGACTGGAGTAATGACTGTTGAATGACTGTTGCTTTGGTCAGTACCTGGATGGGAAAACTGGGAAAACAGGAATAAATTTCATTTTAAAATGTATTAAATTATAATAATATTTTACAATTTTACTGTTTTTACTGTATTTTTGATCAAAGAAATGCAGCCTCGGTGAGCATAAGAGACTTTCAAAAACAAAACAAAAATATTACTGACCCCATACTTTTGAATGGTAGTGTGTGTGTGGTATTTTTCGCTGTGTTATTTGGCTTTTTTTTTTTTTTTTTTTTTTTTTTTC